>JAZHYW010000297.1:0-134541 GCA_037355805.1 Ixodes ricinus
TTCTCAAAGTGCACTCCCTTTGTGGGATCCCAGTACAAGCAACTATACCCAAAGCGTACCTGCAAAACTTCGGTCTCATCAAAGGAGTACCAAAGTGGTACACTGATAATGACCTTAACGAATTTCTGGGACCAACCGGTGTGATTGCCGCTCGTCGGCTCTACCAGCGACGCGAAATTGCAACAGATGTTGCCCAACCAACCGACCGAGTGGTTCTAACATTCCGTCCAAACACCGAGCGACCGGACAAGATCAACCTCGGCTTCACACGGCACGAGGTAACCGAGTACATTGAAGCACCTCCAAGGTGTTTCAACTGCCAGGCCCTCGGCCACATTGCAAAGTACTGCAAGGGGACAACAAAATGCAAAAGATGTGGAGAACCACACTCGTCCAAAGAATGCCCTGGCACACTTCCCACCAAATGTGCAAACTGTCTTGGTGACCATCCTGCTTCTTACGCAAATTGCAAGGTACGCCTGGCAGCGCTTTCAAGAAAAAATCTTTCATTCACGGACCAAAGCTTGCTGAAACGCAACGCGAACTGCTTGAAGCACAAGAATATCCTGCGCTCCAAAAAGAAACAACGCACGCAGATCGTTCCCATGCGCAAGCAGGACGAAAAAATCAACCTAAGAAGGACTCGTCAAAAAGAGATACATCGAGGTCAATGAATATCCCTTCTAAACGTTCTCCATCCACTGATAAAGAAAACTCAGGAAAGTCAGATGCGAAGAAGGACCAACAAGAAATTATCCAGACTAGACCAAAGAGAAACCTCGCATACAGTGATGTACTTTCTGGTCGACGTGTGTCTGAGGAGCCAGCGCAAGAACCAGCCACATCCACCGATAGCATAATAGGCTTCATCTTCTCTGCACTGCGGAGCGCCATTGCACAAATGCCAGCAAGCACCTTGAAGACAATTTTGCAAGGAATGATGCTCTTTGAGACAACTATCGTCGGAATCGTGAAAAATTCTCAACACAGCGATGCCTGAGAGCAACGCTGCAGGATCCCCTGTGCGCGCGCCGGTCGCGCCAGGTCGTATCAAGATGCTTCCATCGATCATCCAGTGGAATGTTAATACTCTTCGACCTCGACTTGCCGAACTTCGTCGCCGCCTCCTGGAGCTTCAACCAAATGTTCTTGCTCTTCAAGAAACGTATGTGGAACCAGGACCTCATCGATTATCCCCATACGTCCAATATCACAGTAAGACACCGCACCTCGACGGCAAGTCTAGGGCATCTATATTCGTGCAGAGTCACCTCAAGCAAATGGAAATCGACCTTAGCGACTTGAACACTCTATACGATGAACATACAGCCGTAACAATAAGAATGAACAAGCAAGATATTACTGTTGTCTCAAGCTACATACGTCCTAACCAACCATGGGATCCCGATGAAATGAGAAAGATCAGAAAACGCTGTCCTGGGCCAATTATATGGTGCGGAGATTTTAATGCGAACCACCCTGTTTGGGGAAGTGACACAACCACACAAAGGGGAAATGCGCTCATTCATGTAACGACAGACCTAGGCTTAAGATGCCTCAACGACGGATCGCCAACATTCATTCGTCCTCTCCTTAAAACAGACAGTGTTCTCGATCTAACATTCGTATCACCCGAAATACAGATGGTCTGGAATGCAGAACCTGACACATGGGGAAGTGACCACGTGCCCATCTTGCTCCTCCCCATCACGGCGATCCCACGGAAGGTCAGAACGCATCAGATTACAAACTGGGATGTTTATCGCGTAACCCTTAGCACGATATTAACAAGCCAAAATTCTCCAGCAATCGAGGAGGCCGTAACCACCGCCTTCGAAGTCGCCACGAAACAAATAACGCTCCCAACAACAAAACCAGTCCCAGACCTGACATATTTGAACCTTCGCGCCGCATCCCGGCGAGCTCAAAGAATAGCTAGACGTTCTAAGCGACCACAAGACTGGACAACATCACGACGAATTGAGGCCAAGCTTCGCAGATATACCGTACAACTTGGCCGTCATCAATGGCAACAGAGAAGTAATTCACTAAACACTGACGCTGGATCCCGCCTTCCATGGACGACAGTCAAATGTCTACTCACTGCAGTCCCACCTAAAGACCACTTCGCAGCGATCGCCATCAAAAACAAAATCTCATTCGCAACCCTCAGAGAACGATTTGCAGATGAATTCACCGCTCACATCAACTCACCAAAGGCAGTTTTTCTTGGACCCAGGCCTCCCGTTCCACACTTCCCAAAAAAGTCAGTTGACGACGACTTCACATTATCAGAGTTAAATTACGCCTTGTCAAACTGCCGTCGACGGGGTGCCCCAGGACCTGACGGTATAACCAACCAGGCCCTAAAAAACATCGACGAAGAAGACCGACCCAAACTACTAGCCTACTTCAACAGCATTTGGCAGAGAGGAGTACTACCCGATGCCTGGTTACAATCGACCGTGATAGCTGTGAAGAAAGCAGGAAAGCGCGCGAATGACTTGTCCTCATATCGCCCAATATCGCTGACGTCTTGCACCTGCAAGCTAATGGAAAGGATGATCCACCGCCGTCTCACTTGGCAACTTGAACATACAAACGCGTTCCCACACGAACTTTCGGGCTTCAGAAGAGGTCGATCCACAGCAGATGCCATCGGAGATCTTGCCTCGTCTCTTGAAGAGGCCAAAGCACAGAAACACGTTCTACATGCCGTGTTCTTGGACATACATCGTGCTTTCGACGCTCTCCCTCACGACATAATAATAGAGAGATTGCAATTAATCGGGGTAGGAGGTCGGGCCCTGGCCTTTGTGCAATCTTTTCTAAGCAAACGAACGCTCCAAGTTAGACTGGCCAGGCATTTGAGTACGCCACGCGAGTGCACACAAGGAGTGCCACAGGGAAGTGTCCTCAGCCCGCTACTCTTCAACGTTGTCATGGCAGCACTCCCCCTGCTTTACCAAAAGAAAGTATCTTTCCAGTCAAATGTGCAATATACGCTGACGACGTCGTACTGTGGTGTGCTGGCCCAACGCTCCTCTCAACAACAGTTGAAGCACAACTCCAAAAGGCTCTCAGCACCACCTCGGCATTCCTCTTTCACGCTGGCCTCACATTGTCTACTGCTAAGACCTCCGCACTCACCTACAGACCACGAGGGCGATTACGTTCCGAATTCTCAAGACTTCGCGTGGAAGGAGAACGGATTCGAAGGCGGACACAAGTTAAATATCTCGGCGTCATTATAGACGACAGAGTTAACTGGCGCCCTGCTGTTAAGCATGTCATGAAAGAGTCTCGTAAACTATGTGGGGCTCTTCACCGCATCGCGAGTCAAAACTGGGGTCCGTTCCAGTCATCACTGTTGACGCTCTATCGGGGTCTCATTGTAAGCAGAGTGCTCTATGCACTTCCCCTACTCGACATAGCAAGATCACAATGGACAACACTTGAAACTTTCCACCGAACGGCGCTAAGGTTCTGCCTCGGCCTGCCCTGCTCATCACAAAATGTGCCCACACTCGTAGAAGCCGGCGACTCCCCACTACGGAATCAAGCACAAGAACGAGTGCTTCGACATTTCACTAGGCTTCACAGTGCACATAATACAATCCAACTCATCGAAGGCATCATAGCGAGGCATAATTCTTTTTTAGGAAGGATGGGTGAAGCATTTCGTTCAACAATCGGCTATCCTTCTAATGTTCCAGAGACACTCCCGCCTCACTGCGACGAAGAGAATCTGCAAATACTGGCAAGTATTCCTGACCTGCCTCGGCGAGGTAGGGTCGCAGATTGCGTAGCACGGTCTATTACCGAGGAGTTGATAACTACAGACTACGCAGGAAAAACGCATATTTATACAGATGGTAGCATACGTGGAAATTCCGCAACAGCTGCCTGCTGCATTCCCCAACTCAGAGTTCACACAAAAGGTCGTTTGGACATATGCCTGAACACCGCATGTGCCGAGCTTGCTGCCATCTGGCTTGCCGTACAAGAAACTTTCAAGCACGCGGAGCTACATCACTTTGTCATCTTCTCCGACTCCCAAGCAGCTCTGAGACAACTCACGAACCTGGAAAGAGCATCTCCGCTAGCTCGCACTATAGCCCACCTAGTGCAGAAGGCAGCTATGGAAGGTGCATCCATCCAGTTTCAGTGGATCCCTTCTCACGTTGGCATTCAAGGAAATGAGACTGCGGATGCTCTCGCACGTGCTGCTCATGCGGATGTCACACCAACAATCTCCGTACATCCATATAATTCGTCAAACAGCCTTATTCAAAAAGCCATTCAGAAACTTCACCCCGACCCTGAAACTGCGGCTGGAACACCGCCGCACACAATCCCCAAGAAAAGCTTCAGCAGGCTCGAACAAGCTCTACTTCATCGGATAAGGGTAGGCTGCGCCCGAACCGCTTCTCGACTGCATCTCATCAAACGCCTGACATCCCCAGCCTGCAGTGCCTGTGGTTCCACGGAGGACATCGAACACATTCTCTGGCATTGCAGAGCGGTGAGCAACCACCGAGAAACACTTGTGACCACCCTCAAACAGCTTAACATTCCAGCTGGCAGCACCAAGTCACTCCTGTTCCCGGCAGGTTCGCGGCATTCGAGAACGAAAGCTTTAAGAGCACTGCTTGACTATTTAAAATCCGCAGGCTATAGCAGCCTGTAATACGTGAGGAAAGGACCAAGATCAAAATTAGCCACGCAATTTATTTAATATTGTGTCAGACTGTAAATAGTGTATCATAGTGTATTATAGTGTATCATAGTGTATTATAGTGTATCATAGTGTTTGTTGTGCCACCTCTCCTACAACCACTCTTGGTTCCCCCTATACCCCCCTAGCAAGGCGAGAAAGCTGACCCCACCACTGGGAGACTAACCTTTCGCCTTGCTTCTACCCCCTTTCCACTTTACAATAAACTACTACTACTACAAATCCCCCGCATGCTTCCCCTTTTTGTGCGGTATGCTGACGCGTGATGTGTATTCACGCAAACAATTTTATGTGGCATTTTCGACGAGACGAGGAGTGGGCGTTTGCGGTTCGAATCGAGTTCATGAACGCGGCCTCGCACCTTTGGCTCAACGTTGGTTTGACTGCATATGCAAAGAAAGTTGTCCACGAGTATAGATGCTTCTCACACGCGCCTTATTACAGATGCCTTGGCTGACCTTCTTGTCTAACCAGTGACTTCAGGCTTACACAGATTCCGAGTCAGTAAAGCGGCCCATTGACGAGTTTCCACAAAGGCCAATCGCCCACGAAATATGTGCCGTCACATGCTTTCGCAATATCTTAGCGGGTTACAGGAGTATGTGACTGGCTAGTTGGTTATACATTACGAAGTTGAAGTAGCGATAAAGACGAGGAGAAGTAGAAGACACAGACACGGACAGGCGCTGACTCACAACTTATATTTAGTGAAGAATAAAAGGGAAGATAAAGCAGAAGTGGCAAGGACATACATAGTCCATTCATATGGGTCGAGAAAGTGGAGCAAAAAAGCGGCCCAAAACCAATCGTCAGCGTCATCACCCTGAGGCCGCGCTACCGCAATGCGACTATGCTTTGTGCGGCGAAACACTAAGCTGATAAAGAGCAAAGACACATTTCGGTGTTTAATATAGCTTTACTTTAATGAAAGTATCATTTATTCATAATAACTTAGTTTACGGGACGTTCAGTAGGGTAAATGTTTTAGTTAGTGTTTAATATGTCTGCAGGTCTTATACACTTGTTGCGACCTCGCAACGTCGCAATTACGGGTGTTTACGCCGTGGGCAGAAGCTCGCAGTCCTGAATACGCCTCGTTGCATTGTGCGTTTGGCAGTGCGCCTGCGTTATTCTGTAGCTTCCGTCAAACTTTCAACTTGCAGACTCGTTTCACGACATCGCGGTCTTAAGTTTTCCCACGTATCCCGAGTGCAGGAATGATTGTCAAAACTGGTTAGAAGCCCATTGCGCTGTCTTCTGCTGGGTGCTGCTCGCCGATTGCCCGCCGGGCGCGTTCAGCGTCTGGCCCTGTTCACGGGACGATGAGACTGCCGCGCGTAAAGAGACGCTGCTCTGGCAGCGCGATGTCCGCGTCGATGCACTGCACTGGCATCACACTTCACCGTTTTCCTGTCGACTCTGCAAGGTGAACTTGTAGCTCGGTCCACTGGCAACTCATGTGTGATGTCCTGATGTCCGTTGGTCTGGATGATACTGGTAAGCTCTTTGACCTCCTTCTATGGGCCTTGCGCATGCCTCATTTAGTAAGGTCAGGCACGCGTTGATCAGACCGTTTTTGGGCCCAGTTTTCGTCCCAAGCTGCGCGAGACGAGTCTCAACTTGAGACAGTAAGTGGCGATCGAGGGCCTCTGCTGAACGGCTGCGCGACCACAAAACCCTCTCTTATGGCAGTTTGCAATGTCTTAACATTTCAAAGCTCGTATCCAACTTTCATATTTCATGCGTGTGAATAACACCAAAACATTTCTTCAAGCTTGAAACGTGGCTGGTGTGTCGTACCTTCTAACATGCTGGCTAAGGACTATCAGGTTCATTTTTACCGTGATACGATCGGGAATCTGCATTTTAATCTTCATGCGTCGTGAACCCATCTGACCTCACGGGCACATAGTAGGTGCTCCGCGCTCATGGCATCTCCTGACCCAGACGGGACACCTGTGTGTTTATGAGGCCACCACGGTTTTATCGGGTATACATTTTTGCTTAATCTGTGTTTTTTCTTTAAATGCCTCACTGTAGAAGGCATTTCGGCCATGTTCAGTCTGTCTCCAGGTTGCGGTAAAGTGGCTACACTACTTCACAATCAGGACTGGTGAGGGTCTGGGTGGGCACTTTCGCCGGAACAGAAGCCTAGGAGTAACAAGACACCACAGCCGCTGCGGGAACGGGTGCATGGCCCAGGCACTTCAAGCCCCTGCGTTTCTTATATCGAGGAAGGCTGAGCTCAGTGATGCACACTCGTATATTTGGATCCACTGAAGGTGTACGAGATACCAGCTTTCATTAGGACTGAGAACTACAAGCTTGTTCTTGGTAGGTATTGCACATGCAGATACAAGGAACTGCATCTGTTTCAGTCACAACGTGCTTCTGTTTAACTTTGCAAATGAACTTTGCTTAGGTGCTCGAGGATCTCGTCCAGAGTCGGCAGCCCCGGCCAATAGACCCTTTCAGCAATTGCGCGCCATCTATCGGCATGATTGCAAAACGTCTTGCAAGGGGCGTGGCCAGCGTGGCAGCGAGCGTGGCCGCCATCAACATGTACCGTCGCGTAGTCTCATAGCTGCAGCCGCAGCATCCCGGCTGATACTACGTTGCGTCTGCGATGCCTTTCCATTGCTGCGTACCGCTGTGCAAGCAAAAAGGACTGAAAGACGCATCTGGAAACAAGGTAAGACCGTTTGAGTCTAGAAACCAAAACATTCTCGCGTTGAAAATAATCCCGTCCCGCTGCTCGCGTTGAAGCGGCGCTAGCGAGTATGTTTTTCACGTTGGAAATCGCTCTGAAGTAGTCAGGCGTGAAATAGATGGCGGCAGGACGGTCTCTCAGTTGTCCCGCTTCCGATGCGAGCTTAACGCGTTTAAGGAGGTCGTGAACGCGTCGGCGTTTCGCGAGCGTCAAGCGTGCACACGCGGCCGGAGCACGGCGAAATGCAATGAGTGCGCGCTGGAGAACCGGCGTTCGAAAGAAACGCCCTACCGTTTTATTCTTGTCCGTGACTATACTCCGTTAAGCTGAGACTGCAGCGAGTACCGCAAGCACGAGCGCTCGAGGTCGCTGCTTTGAAGCCTTCTGCAGAACGAGCACTCGCGCATGAAATGCACGCCTCAAAGCCAGGGACGCGGGCTAGCTCGCGCTTGTAGCTTTGACTGCAATCTCCAGAGGATAGTACGAACGCGAGAGCGCCACTTTGCGAATGCGTTGTTTACAGGAGCACTCGCTGATTTGGCAGGCTTAGCGCCTCGTGTTGCTTTGTCGAGCGCTTGCGTGGGGAAAGTTGCGAGTGGAGCATGGACTCGCACCTGATAAACAGGTACCGGACATTTCATCGAACGCCGTTTCATCCAACAAGTAAAGATTTAATCGAACGCCGTTTCATCGAATTTCGCTTCACCGAAATTAGGATCATTAGCGAGCTTTTTAGCTGTTTAAATATCGCTACCACCCTTTTCACTTCTTCAGCAAATTTTTGGGCACTGAATCATAAGCATAGCAAAACGTTTCTGGGTATGTGACATACTGTTTTCAGGTAAGACAAGCAGCTGTTATCCACCACCCATTTTGCTGCTTCCTTATCCCCCTATATGCTTATGCATTAAAAGTACTTCCTGAAAGCAGATAAAACTATCTCCGCTGCGCCTTTCTTTTGTGTTTATCTGTTCACTAGTGTTTTCATTCTAACCTGTTGAGAATAGCTTTTTTTCTAAGAATGCAGCTGAAAGGCCAGGAAATCCGCGGTTTGGTCGATTATGAAAGGGCACTCGGGCGTTTATTATGACAACTTGCAAATTTGTGTACTCTCTTCTTTCCAGGTGTCCCTCTTCGCTTTCCCATCCGATCCAGTTGTCCGTAAGAAGTGGGTGATCGCGATAAAACGTGACGAAGGAAAACACTTCACGATCACGAAGTATACGAAGCTTTGCTCGGGTCACTTCCAACAGAGTGATTACCTTCCCAACGTCGCTGGTAACCGCCGCTATTTGAAACAACAAGCTGTGCCCAGCGTGTTCGCCTTCAACGTCTCGAAGAAGCCTCAGAGAAGGAAACCTTGTGAACGACAACCACTGCCAGTGGTGCAAAGGATTTCCATTGCTGATGACAACGTGACGAGCGAAGCACTCCTCGAGATGGTCAGCGAAGACGCAGTAGGCGAAACAGCAAGCAAAGACGAGGCAAGCGCCGTAATCACTGATCTTACCAGTGAAGACTCTGCAGGAGAATCAACATGTCAAGAGGAGGCAAGCCACGCAGTCTCCAATGTCAACAGCATCACCATGGAAGACTTGACAGGTCATGTAACCCATGATACAGACAGCGCAGTCAATGAAGAGGCTGCTATCGGCCCAGTCGCCAACAACGCTAGTGACGAGTGTGCATGCCAGACTGCTGCACGTGGCCCAACTGATTTCATGCACATGGATCAGCTCCAAAATCTACAAAAACAGACCGAGTCGCAGGCAAAGCTGGTCCAAGATCTGGAGCTAGACCTTGAAAGGTACAAGGGACAACTCAGAGAAGCTGAAGATGCCCTGTCTAAGGCCCAGTCAGAGCTTTGCAGTGCCCTGGCTAAATGCAATAAGTTTGACGATCTAGAAAAAGAACTCCAAAGAACAAAGCAGGCTCTCTTCAAAAATCAAAGAGAACTTGAGCTCGCATTGGCACGATGCAGTGCTCTAGAGGCAAGGGCAAGCAGAAAATTTTCTATCGAGTGCTTTAAAGACAGTCCAGCCGATGTCCAGTTTTATACTGGCCTCTTGAGCTACAGCGACTTCATGAAGCTCTGGCAGTTTTTGGCTCCAGGGGAAAATGGAGAAAACATAAAATTCTGGTCTACAACATATAGTGGAAAGGCCACCAATGCTGGTAGGCATCCAATCTTGTCGTCAAGAGAGCAGCTATTTTTATTGCTTGTCCGCCTTCGTCTCGGTCTTTTTGAGAAAGATCTTGCATATCGCTTCAGAGTATCCATGGCCACAGTTTCAAAAGTGTGCATCACCTGGATCAGCTATATGTATGTCCATCTTGCACAGCTCCATCTGTGGTTGCCCAGAGCAGCAGTGGATGATGCCATGCCTCCAGCCTTCAAGGAGCAGTACTCATCCACCCGTGTCATCCTTGATGCTACAGAGGTCCAGTGCGAGGCTTCAAGCTCGCTCGTGCTCCAGTCGTCTACATTTTCAAGCTACAAGTCTACAAATACCTTTAAGGGGCTCATTGGGATTTCTCCAGACGGAACAGTAACCTTCGTCTCCCAACTGTTCACGGGTTCAATCTCCGACAAGGAGTGCGTCGAGAAAAGTGGCTTTCTCAAGCTTCCTTTCGACGATGGAGATTCCATCATGGCAGACAAGGGTTTCAAGATTGAAGACGACCTAAAGAAAATCAACGTGAGGCTGAACATCCCTCCTTTCCTTCGGAAAGGACACTTCACAAGTGAAGAAGTACAAGAGACTGAAGCGATTGCGTCACTACGCATCCACGTAGAGCGCCGTATTCAACGGATTAAGAACTTTCATATATTTGACAGGCCAATTTCTATTTCAATCGCTCCAGTGGCCAGCGAGATGTGGTCAGTTTGCGCCATTCTCAGCAATTTCCAGAGTCCCCTCATCAAAAGCTGCAGTGACGAGTCTATTTAAGGTAAAAAATAATGAATCCGAGACAGAGTAGGTGCAGCAGTTTAATAAATGTTTCGCTCCTCATGTGGAAGGCATAATCAGTAATAGATGGAGCAGCAAGCTCATTATCTTGTGGATTACAGTGACGTCTCGTTATTATGAACGACTGTCCCCCAAAGAAGCACCCATAGTGCGAGATGTTCATAATAACGAGGCAAACATGCATGTATTTAGCCTCTTCATCCCCATAAATGTTGTCTATATAGTTTTGTATGTTGACATGTCTGTACCAAAGATGCCTCCTGCATGGGAAGCAAAACATACCACTGCTCCTGTTACACCTGGCTGGTTTCATTATTTTTTATTGTGGTTGCATCACTTCTCATGTATGTTTGCACAGTATATGTATGCGAAACTTGTTTTCTACATATTTTTGTAAAGCTAGTAGTTTTGAGGAAATCAAACCATGTTTTATTCCACGAAGTTTAAAATAAGTGTCAGTATTTATAGCACTTTCTGCAATGGTGCAACTTTGGTGAACTGCATAAAAAGTGCCAAAACTGGAACACGAGTATTGCTTACATTTCGTCATTTGTAGACAAGCTACTCTAAGTCGGTGACAGGTTCAGAATGCAGTAGAAGCTTTGCCTCAAGCAAGTACTCGTAGCCTTCCATCATGAATTGGTTATCGAGATGTTCAAGCGTTATCAAACGGCTCAGGTCTTCTCCTGCTTTCTAGACCTGTCACTGATTATAGCTAATGCAAGTGATTATTCGGTCACCCAGAGATGACTCCACTGTGAGAAATAAACAAAACTGTTATAAAACATGTACAAATAATTTCATCAAGGCACAAGGCAGGTTCATTACATGTTATCACTTTATTTACGGAAACCCTTCTTTAATGGCTGGAGAGACTGCATATTTTTTGGACATGAAATAGATCCACATGCCTACATTTCTACAAGCAAGTTAATAATCTGTTGCTATATAAAAAAGAAAAAACAATTCTGTAACCTAGTTTCTAACTAAATTAAAACGCTGAATGAAAAGCATGTGTCACAAGACTACTGACAACATACAGAAAAAGTCAAACAAGAAATGTCTCTTATGCTACCATGAACAACAGTTACTTAGCAAGCTCCCATAAACAAGTAGGTGCTGCAGACGTCATATAATGATATCATACAATATTATTAGGAGATCATGGTGTACAGCAGGAAAAAGATCTGAACACTAACGTGTTCTGTACCACTATCTCGTAAGTTGTGTGCATTGCTATCAAATGCATGGGCACAAAGAGTGGCTCTTACAGCACTTGTCATTATAAAGAGATTTTCTTCACAGGTTTGTGCGAATAAAGCACTGAACAAAGATGCTCTTGTACCTGTGTATTTGAGTGTAATGTGCACAGCTTGTGAGATAGGAGTATAAAAGATATTCTAAAATAATGAAAAAAATGAAACTGTCTACATATCACAGTGTCACATAGTAAAATCACAAAGCATGCCAGTAGAATGATTATATCAGTTGTCTCAAACTCATACTGGTCAGTAAACTTAAACTCATACTGGTCAGTGGTCTCAAACTGAGTGTGGGGGCCAGATAGCCGGCACCAGAAAGGCCGAGGGCCATTGTAAAGTTGGGGGGGGGGTTTAAAATATTTAAAAGAGAAGAGACCTCGTGCTCTGTGCTTGTTGTAAACTCACAGTTTGACCAGTGACATCTTTAAATTAGATTTGTTTTTATGACTACTTTGGGCCCTAACGTGATGTGATAACAAGAAGTAAAATGTCACAGCACCGCTAACGTGCTGGCGCTTTGAACAGAACAAGAGAGCAAGTACACAGTCATACTCGTTGCTCAATGCACTCAAAAATTGATGAAGTTCAACCTTTCTCTAAAAAGCAATCAGTTAATTTGCAGTGCTTGCTTTCCTGACAATATTTTTTAACAACACTCTGAACAAACACTTCTCTTCTTTTAAGGGTGATACCCAAGCTCGTAGCTTTATCATTGCATTGCACAGACGAGATGCATCCTTCAACAAGAGCTCGCGCTTGCAGTTTAGTAGCGGAATTTTTGTACATTTCGAAGAGCTGGGAAGCAGAATAAGAAAACAAAGGACAAATGAACACAGATAAGCATAAACTATGTGAATACATTAAAAGAGCAGAGCTACTTTTCGAGAAAGTGAGTCGGCAAGAGATCACTGTGGCACCTGCCATTTCTATAGCGCTCGAGACATGGGAACCGAGACCCGTAGCCGGTTACCCGCGGGCCACGTCCCCGCGAGTCGCGTGTTTGAGACCCCTGGATTATATTAAAGGCGTACTGAACCACTGAACAAAAGTATTTATGATCATAACTCAATCTATGGGCTCTAAGCATCCTGAAGAACCAAACATTACATTCATGCGTGGCTGATTTCTCTATTAAAATCTGTAACAAAGATCAAAGACTTCGGAGCTATTGCAGACACCAGAGGGCGCTGTCAGACAAGGAGAATTTGTAGAGGGGTTTGAAGAAGAAGCTCTTCTTGTTTGACGGCACCCTCTGGTGTCTGCGATAGTTCTGAAGTCTTTGATCTTTGATACAGATTTTAATAGAGAAATCAGTCACGCATGAATATAATGTTTGATTTTTTAGGATGCTTAGAGCCCATAGATTGAGTTATGACCATAAATAGAGTACCACAGAAAGTGGAGTGCCCTGTTAAGAGTGCTAAAAGTGTTAAAAAAAAGAATCAAGAAAAAAATGTTACATTTACATGTTGCGCTTCTTTGCTAAATAGGGCAGCAGCGTACTGAAGTAAAACTCGTCCAGTGCCTCCTTGCAACTGGTCCAATCGGACAGCGAAAATTCAATTCTTTCGACAATCAAAAAATTCTTGCAGTATACTACAAAATCTCCCCAGGCCAGGCCGGACAGAGCCATTTGCCCTAAAAGTTGATAGTAGTGGTTATGCTCTCGGTTGAGCCTGTACACTCCCGCCGCATCCTTAGCCATGTAAAAACTCGAGGAGTCTGGGGTGGCGGCAAGCCACATGCTGTAAGGGCATTTGACTTCCACCACCCCATGAGGTACAACCTCGGTAGAATCAAAAATCATTCGGTCGGGCGAAGCTCCTAACCATGGGGAACGGGGATCTACGATCAGACCGCAGCAAGACGTCTGCGTGTTGTGCCCACGGTGCCGCAGCACTTTTTCATACTCCATCACTGCCTGCGGCTCATGAGTGATGCCATGCCTGCACGAAGTACATGCGTTGTGAATTAGAAATGGACATCCCTGCTGGTGAACAAGCATTTTTCCTACAAAAGATGCAAGAACCACTGTTAAAGGGATGGTGAACCGAAATCTGGATTCCACGAAACACGCGGCAAAAGCGTGCAATGGGATGCTACAAACACCAAAACAACACTCATACAGTGATATCTCAAACGAATGACCGTATTTTTCAAGAAAAGGAGGCGCATTTGACAGGTTTGTTGACGTCATGTTTCTCCGAGAAGCAGAGGGAACGGCCTCGCGTCTTCTCCGCCTCGCCGCCTTGAGGGAGCGAAGCGAAGGGAGGAGGAAACTAGGTACCTTGACGTCATGCGCCTCGTCGGCCTTGTTCAATCTCGACCTCTTTTTCTCAAAATACGGCCGTCCATTCGAGATATCGCCTTACGAGTAGTGTTGTAGGGATTGTAGCGTACCGCCTACATCTCCGGCATTGTTTTTCTGAAATCCAAATTTTGGATTACCATCCCTTTAACCCTTTGATTTAGTCTTTAAAGGCGACTGCCGAGATTTTGTCACCTGCATGCACCTCATGTGGAAGATTTTTCTGCATTCCGAATGCACATTTCAGTCCCAATAACACCATAGCATGTTTTATAACACGTATTTGCTTCTCCAATGCACATTTATTTATAGACACAATGCTAAAAAATGTCTGCATGCCTTCAACGTAGGGTATTTTCTCGTTCTGTACTTTTCAAAACATGGTACTACGCTAAATAAACGGTACCTCAACCTCACAATCTGAAGGCGCACGTCTTGGGTGGCCTTCCTCGTGATTTTCTTTGTTCAAACTGTAACTCATTTTCACAGTGGAAGGATCAAGGGTCCATTAGTAATTTGTAGATCTGTGTTTTCCATAAACTCTAAGGTTAAACAGCAAAGATTCACTATTCTGGAGCAACGAAAGAGAAACAAACAGAAGTCGACAAAACAAATTTTCTCTTGGCAAAAAAGGCGACACAGCAGAACAAAGAATTAAGCCACCTAAACTTGGGCGCAGCAGAGGGTGTACACATGTGTGCCCAAGTGTACTCAGGTGTGGCAGTGACAGGGTTAAGTAGACAGTATAGTTGAATCTAACAAAAGACGCGTCAGATGCGAGCTAGCGCCCAATAGTGTTGCTGTAGTCGGCATTTACGACTGGCCAAATGCTCGCTTCGACGTCTTTATTTGGACTAATTTTGCTCTTACTGACGGATATAAGAACGTAAGACTGCCATCTTTGACACTGTTATATTAAGAATGCAATTAGTTCAAGCTTCTATCATGGTCCTTAGACACACCATTAACCCTGTAGTTTGCAACTGGTGATAAGTATAGCAGGATTACAACTCGTGATGTTACGGCTAGGAAAATCGTCATCGTGACATCAAGAATAAAAATTATAAGAGGGTGCCACGGAAATGTCTTGACAGTAATAGGTGAATGTGCAATACTCACAAAAATTAAATGAACCTGCAAGCTCTCTTTTTCCTCAAGGGAGCACTCTCCTGGTGGCAGAAGAGCAACGGTTCTAAGATATGTCATTAAACAAAGCAATCAGAAGTGCTATGTCAAGAAGCAGTTGTTTAGCTTCCACCAGGATATCACTGCCATGAGAAAATCCGTGCATTTTCTGCATAACAATAGTCCTGTAAAAAAAATTCTCAAACATGTATGTTTCTTACTTGACTGGTCTAATTTTTGAGAGATCCCTCTCAGAGGTGAGGTTGTCCAACCCAAGAGTCGTCCACGATTCTCTGGACTGGGCCACGCCAAAAGCCGAAGCTGTGAGCCGGTTCCTGCGGGCAGCTCTCCACAACATGCTTTTAGACTGCTGGCGACTGTTCTGCTCCAGCTCACGGGCCTCGTCCGGTGTCAGAAAGAGTTCCTAGGAAGTAAAAAGAAGTTAAGGGATTATGTGCCAGAACAATGAAGGGGCATCAAGAGACCCAAGGTAGCTAAACAAAATTCAACTTTCACACCAAGGGTGTTGGAAGTATTGAGGGAGGCTCCCCTCCCCTTAATCATTTACTAAAAATGTCTAGAGGGTGCAATCGCCCCACCCGTTCCAACGCCACTGTTTGACAGTCGCATCAAAGCAGACTGCCCAAGCCCTTCAAAACTAGACCAGGAAACGCCCGAGCAGTTCCGTAGATCAAGTTGAACTATACCAACTGTGCCAGGCTGAGGTAGGGACCTGACTGCTCAATCTTAACAGATGGGTTTATGGGAATTGTGTGAATCATTTATTTGCAACTCCAGTGACCTGGCTGCAGTGGTCGGGCGAAGTGACGGACGAAAGAAAGTCGCATTCATTGTTCAGCATGCGAAAAATCTTTAAATTCCTTGCACATCAGAGGAGGAGCAAGAAAAAATATGAAAAGCTTTTTAATATGAACGTCACCATTGCTAACCAGACCCAGAGAAGACTTGCGCCGTCATGGCATTTCCAGCGCCAACAGACAAGAAAGTTGTACGAAGATTCCTTGGACTACGTGCGTACTATCGGCACTTCGTTAGCGATTTTGCAATGATTGCCACACCGCTCACAAACCTCACAAAGGACGCCCAGAAGTTTGAATGGGCCGAGGAGCAACAGCAGGCATTCAACGAGCTGAAGCGACGACTCCAGACTCCTCCGGTTCTTGGACACTTTGATGAAGATGCGGAAACCGAGACTCATATGGATGCAAGTAAAGTAGGACTTGGCGCGGTGCTGGTTCAAGTGCAAGAAGGCATCGAGCGAGTTATCGCCTACGCAAGTCGGACACTGTCCAAACCGGAGATAAATTACTCCACGACTGAAAAGAAATGTTTTGCGGCCGTCTGGGCAATCACGAAGTTTCGCTTGTACTTGTACGGAAGCCCGTTCCGCGTTGTCACGGACCGCACTCGCTCTGCTGACTTGCGAACCTAAAGGACCCTTCCGGATGCCTCGCTCGGTGGAGCCTCCGACTGCACGAGTTCAACATGACTGTGGTCTACAAGTCAGGCCGCAAGCACAGCGATGCCAACTGCCTGTCCAGAGCCGCTGTCGAGACATCTCCTGGTAGCATCGACGACAACGAGTGCTTCCTAGGCGCAGTGGACACCGACGACATGACACGACGTCAAAGAGACTATCCTGAGTTGCACACGCTAATCAAGCACCTCGAAGGACGGCGGGGGGGGGTACTATTATTCCTGTCTTCTCAAGAGCCCTGCCGACCACATGAACCTGCCGCCACGATCAAGTGTTGTTGTACCCGTCGTGACCGAGGAAGCTTCCTGCGGCTAAGTTGTTCTGGAAGGTAACGTTCAGTTTCTCCTCGGAAGAGAAATAGGCATCGCAAGAGGAGTAGCTGAACTTCAGGATATGCACAGTGGTCCTCATGACAAACTTTCAACAACAAACGGAACACCTCACTAAAAGGGGGGGGGGTACTATTCCCCGTCTTCTCAAGAGCCCTGCCGACCACATGAACCTGCCGCCGCGGTCAAGTGTTGTTGTACCCGTCGTGACCGAGGAAGCTTCCTGCGGCTAAGTTGTTCTGGAAGGTAACGTTCAGTTTCTCCTCGGAAGAGACAGAGGCATCGCAAGAGGAGTAGCTGAACTTCAGGATATGCACACTGTGGTCCTCATGACAAACTTTCAACAACAAACGGAACACCTCACTAAAGGGGGGGGGGTACTATTCCCCCTGCCTTCTCAAGAGCCCTGCCGACCACATGAACCTGCCGCCGCGATCAAGTGTTGTACCCGTCGTGACCGAGGAAGCTTCCTGCGGCTAAGTTGTTCTGGAAGGTAACGTTCAGTTTCTCCTCGGAAGAGAAATAGGCATCGCAAGAGTAGTAGCTGAACCTCAGGATATACACACTGTGGTCCTCATGACAAACGGAACACCTCACTAAAGGTGCAGCTGTGGGCCACGTCGAGGAACTCCGAAACTTTGCCAAAATTACCGTGATTAGTGAACAATCATCGCTGCCTCAGCAAGACTGTATGTCGCAAGCGCAGCTCAACATTGACCCCAAGTTTCCGGGACCAAAACGACGGCAGCCAAGTCACCTCTTCACCGAATACAGCGACTGCTTCGCAACGTCTGCAAAGGTGTACCAAACCACCATTGCGAAGCATCACACCGTTACCGAGGGCGATGCGCTCCCCGTGCATCGATCGCCATGTTGAATCTCGACTGGGACAGCGACTGATGCAGTCTGGGGTTTCTCTGAAGGCAGAACAGGTGTCCGCAGCGTCAATCTGTTCTCTCCAAAGTCTGTGACGGCGGTGTATTCACACAGAAAGTCCATGCCGAGAATGACGTCTCTGGCGCAGTCTTGTAAAACGACGAATTTCGCGAGCAGTGCACCTATGAAATTTGTAGTTCTACAAGACTGTGCCAGAGACGTCAATCTCAGCATGGGCTTTCTGTGTGAATACGGTGCCGTCATTTACCTTGGAGAGAACAGATTGATGCTGCGGACACCTGTTTCGACTTCATAGAAACCCCAAACTGCATGAGCCGCTGTCCGAGTCGACCGCCAAACACGATAACCATTCAGCGACGCGCGTGGCACTGTGCAAATTTTGTATCTTTGTGTATATTAATCTCTGGCATGCATAAGGATGAGCATGCATGTCCACCATCATGCCATCATGCCATTGTCATCAGATTTTAGAATGTGTGCAAGAATATCCGAATCGGCCAAAGTTATAAATTCTGAGGGCTCCGATATTGCTTTTCAGTAACAAAAGAAACAAAGGTGGTTTTTTAGCATTTATTTCTAATTTCCGCGTGCTCAGGCACGTCTTTAGTAATCCTAGTTATATAAATCTACTGTTGTCTATGGTTTTCTATCAAAGCTTCTAAAAGGGACATGTGCTGCGAGTAATCATTGTTTTTCATCTCGCGGATAAAGAGAATGGCTAACTACTCAGCTTTTGGTAGCCTTGTTTATCTCACATAGGTGTGGCACGACCAAACAGGGCTTATTTAGGTGCTATTGATAAAGAACAACACGGAGCTATGTTGCTTATGAGAACCAAGAAATGACAGCAGACTGCTATGGCGAAAGGACGTCCTTTTGTAGCTCCTTGGTATTGCCGCTATGCGACGTTGATTTTGTGAGAGTCAAAAATAAGAGGTGGGTCCAGGCAGATAGGACCCAACGGTCGTGAGTCGTGACTAAACTGATTGTTCTTGCAGACAGCGACTCAGCGAGATGTTCATTTCACAGAAATACTTCTAACGCAGTGCTAGTGTTTTTAGCATTGCAGCTCCGAAAGAAAGCTTGCACTGCAGAACTCCCAGTTCCTGGGTCCTATCTCCACCCTAGTCCGATTCAATATAAATGAGCACAGTACTAACTTGCAGTCATATATCACTACTGCATTGATGCACATCAAAAACTCCAGGCTAGAAGTTGCACCACAGTTCATACATTTCTCGTCTTATTTATGTCAATCTCGTCGCCCAAGGTCGTACTGTCCAAACATAACACCTAATTTGCTTTTTTCTTCTTTTTCAACACATCGCATTATTTTGAAAACAAGGTTTTTGAGTGCAAATGAAACAATTTTGTTTACATTTTGTAAACATGAGTATGAATTCCAAGGCACAAGAATTTCTCAGCGTGAATTTGTCATGTAAAACGAAGGTAGAACTAAGTCGAGCTTGGGCTCGCATTAAAAATTAGAGGCAGGCCCAGGCCAAGTTTATCAAACCACAATGAGCCAGCCATAAAATTCTGGCTAGAGCACGTCTCTACTAAAGTAAAAAAAAATGCATAGTATTATGTACTCATACGACGAAAAATAGGGTTTGGGCCATGTTGATGATACCTCAAGAAGGTTCCACTCGGCACTGGCCAGGATTCCTGTTGCAGGCTCGAAGGTGCCCACCGAGTCAAATAGCACAGGCCAGGTGGGCTGCTGGGCTGTTGAGACGCCCCTGGCACACAGGGCGATGTTTGGGCTCACATAGGTCTGGAAGCCATGTGGTGCCAGGGGCTGCTGGTAGGCCAGCGGGCTACCCTCGGGGACTACACCGAAAGTTGAGTTAGTGCCCAGCACCTGGACACATCTCAGGTGCTTGGCGAAGGGCGAGTCCCCGAGGCCACTTCCCAGGTCCCGCATTGCCGCCTCCATCTCCCCGAGGTCCCTCGGACGCTTCCTCGCGTCGTACAGCCTGGAGCCGACGGGTTTGGAAGAGCCGCCTTCCCGCACGCTCCTCCAGTCAACGCCGTCGACGCTGGAGGCCGCAATCCGGGAACCACGGGGACGACGCCACTGCTGAGGGAGCTCCGTGCAGCTCACCTCGGGGGAGCTTCCTCATAGCCCTGCCCCTTGAGGAGGGCAACCAGCCGCAGCAACGCCAAGGCATGGTTGCAGAGACCCTCTTTGCAGCACATTCGCAGCTGCTTGCGTCAACAGCGCCGTCCGCCGCAAATGTTGCAGTCGTGCAGTACGGCTTGCCCGTCTTCTTTTGGCTGCGGAAGCATCTTCCGCGCGCCACCACGAAAGTATCCGCTCTGCGTTGAATCAAAATATATATCACTTTACGAACTCTAGCGAAATACGCAATCGTCAAACTTACCCACGAAGAAACGTCGCAGTTTCGAGTGAGCTAGGCTCCAGGTAACTCTCTGTGAGAAACTTGTAGCTGCGCCGTCGATTTCGGTCGGTGGTCTTGCGAGCGGCGTAGTACTCGTTGACACGTTCATTGGTCAGGGAGCTCGGAATCGCCAACAAACTGCTGTTCCACGACATCCCACCAGAAGTAGCAGCACTCGTGCTCGCGACGCCATACATGTTCATGGCGTCGGTCGTCTCGGATCGAGTAAATCATAGTTGCCAGCCGAACTTTCGAGCACCGTCAAATTAGCGTAACATTGTTGCCAGCACCAATTTCGGAAAGGGTCTATCAGATCAGGCGAGGGCGAGCCCACACCCGGCCAGCAGCAGTAGCATCGGTGCGCCCACATCATCACGGTCACACGCACCGCGCACTACAGAACAAGGTGCAAGTAACGGCATATTGGCGGAGAAGTGTTGCAGGCCATGCCTCTTATATATCTTGGACTGTCAGCAGTAGTAGCGATCCTTTCTGAGCGATAGAGTGTGTTCCCAGCACTTGTGCTTTCTTGAAACATGCGAAACATGTATGACTACATGTTTTTAATCTGGCCTGTCACATGCCGCAGGAACATCCTGAAACAATGCAATGATTGATATTTTCTGACCGATTATTTTAATTGCCTCGTCATTGCTTTGCAGGATGTGGGGAGCAGACTCACTGGGTCTTGACCTGTTGCAGCGAAGGGCACTAGCCCTCCAACCAGAGTTCAGCTGTAAGCTTCTTGATATAGTGTGCATTGCTTAGACAGTCTTGAAGATTACTTTGCTGCATAGTAATCTTGACTCAGCTGTAGCTGGTTCAGCTTTTTGCAACCACTCTGTCGTCACTTTGTTTCCTTGTTTTGTATTTTTGTGGTGATCACCACATACGCGGTGGATGGACGTTTCTCGGCTCTGCCTTCTGGAGAAAATGGCTGAGTGGCGCCCGAACCTTCTCCTACCAATTATGGGTGCCTGGTGACTTCGACTTGCAGTTCCTGCACCAACGTAGGTACCTCTCATAGCGGCACAAAGCTTACTCGTACTTCCGCATTTTTGGCGAGTGGGAGGTGCATTGCTCCTTTAATTGTTTCTCGAAGCGTTTCATAACTGCGCGTGCTTTCCCCTTGCAGGGTCCTGTGCCACCCGTACCGAGGGCAAGGGCAACATGGCAGGTGTTGAGGGCCAAACTTCGACAGCTTCGGAAGCACTAGCAGTGGAGACTCCAGCAACGACTGCGGCGATAAGTCATATGCTGAACTTGGTCACTGAGACAGCTGAAAGTGTACGTAGCTCCTTGTATCTCCAGCCGTTGCTGCCCTTGTCGAAGCTCAGCTGAAGATGAGCAATGCAAGCAGGTTCGGTAGGCGGTGGTGCAGCCAGAACAAAGCCTTTGACTTGGGATTGTACTTTCACAGCCCTCAGGAGCTCTCGTTGAATGGCATGATCGCTATGATTTGCAACTCAGCAACGTGAATTGCAAAATCGAGAATGCCACCTTTTCTACGATGAGCCATGTGCATGTTTTATTTGAGTGGTGAAAGGAACGGTACTGAAGGAGACTTCGAAGCCTCTCAGTCCTCTCCACCTTGCTTTGTTTCCTTCTGTTCAAGCTTGTGAGAAGGCTTTGTGGCGTCAGTTGACAAAGCCTGGGTTTTTTTAAAAGAAGGCGTTGGGAAGGCGTTGTGCATCACTCTTCATGAGAAGGCTCAAAAAGCTGCTGATTCTCTGCAGTGAGGATGTCTATAATGATTTATTTGCTTTGTTTGCAAGGGTCCGACTTCATTGGTTTGCCCGCAACAAAAAATACTCAAGCCCCTTGATGCAGCTGTGAGACGCAAAACCATAAACAAATCAAGTCCAGAGGCTGTGCAGATGAGACAACACTCTGGCGTTGGTGCCCCAGGTACAGCAGAATCGCCTTTAGTTCCGTCTTATATGTTGCATTCTAATGCCTGGCGCCAGCATACCGGATTGTGCGAGTACATTACTTTAAACCATCACATGCCCCGCCGAAAGTGTTTACAGAGATGATCAAATGAATATAGCACACTTTTTAAATAAAGTGTAAAAGTCAGTTTCGCATGCTCAGACACTGCAATTAAATCGCAGGTTCAGCTTAGATGAACCGTGAGTTTTCCATGGATCAATAAAACAAAATTTCAAGGTCGCAACATGCAAAAAGGATTTTTTTATTTTAAAATATGTTAGCAGTTCATCTGACCCTCGCCGTAGTAGTGCTAGATGACGCCGTTCAACTTGAATGATTGGACAAACTGTCTCACGAAATCACTTATTCCAAATTCTCTAATTTTTCTAAGGTTTCCTGACATCATTTCAGCAAAATGCCCAATCGTTACTTCGTCTGTGTAACATAGTGGCCTGCGCGTGTCAAGACGTAAGTCACCGAACAACGTTCACGCGAGCAAAACTAGCGCAACCACGTCGCCGCCGTTGCCACTTTCACTTATTAATTTTCTTACTGACTTCGAACTTTTTTAGTGGTCTCCGACGTCACCCTGTTCTTTCAATATAATCCGAATTTCTTGAGAATCCTGTATCGCAGGTGGTAGACACCCTCACACACCCTGTGCAACTCCTGCGCACAATTGAAGAGTCCAAGCTCGCGACACAGACTCCAGCGGCCAGCCTACGCACTAACATTCCCTGCGACTAAATTCCAGAACGTGAAAGGGCACTTTTTAACCCTGTAGCAGACGATATTTTTTATACACCCGTAGCAGATGAAATACTCGGCGAGCGCGGGCGCCAGCGGCGCAGCGGAGTGATACAAAAGTGCAGGCGAAATCGCGTGACGTATTGCTGGCGCGTGATTGGCTCCGGCCACACGTAGCTTTGGCTGCGCTCGGACGGAAGCTGAAACGAAGTAGTAGGCCCAAAGGTCATGAGGCCGGCTGCCTGCAGGGACTTAGGAGGAACACCTCTTTCTTTTCGCCTCCTGAAAAGACGAGTTTGTATTGACAAGCATGTAATTATCGTAAGCCGCAACTTATATCAATCGGGTCACTACAATTATTTCAAACTAGTATAATGGCACACATTTTTCCCTCCTGTCGTCAGGAAACTGTTGTTCAGGATGGCTCAGGCGGTGTTTGACAATACTGGGGCGCCTCAATGTTTTTCTGCTTAGGGTGATGCCACCCTTTGTAGTACCCGATGACGACAGCACGCGCTCACGGGTAGAATACAAAGAAATCGACGAAAACAAAATGTCACCATAGCACAGTCAGCGCCACAAACGCGTGCAGGGACGCGTTCTTTCACGCACTTCTGAACAAAAAAAAAGAAAATAAAGTGTGCGGACAAAATGGCCAGATGTCTCCGCCAATAAGCTAAGTGCACATGCAAGGCACCCTATGACATACTAATACTCTGTTTCACCTTATGATGTACCGCAGGGAAAGGCTACAAGCGCGAGCTCGTTGCTCTGGGGCACATCTCGGCGGCACAAGCTAGCGCGCTATGAGCTCGCGCTTCCAGCCTTTCGCTGCGGTACAACATAAGGTGAAACGAAGTATAGTGTAATTCGCCCCCCCTCCCCGCCGCGGCTAAAGAAGTCCTTTGTTTTCCTAGGCGGAGCGTAGCAAGGCCTCAAGGAAAGCTCGCGCTCTTAGCCCTGGCTCATAGGATTAACATGGCAGGGCAGCGCTGGAGTGATCTCGCTTGGATCTTAGATTACTGCAACAGCATCTGCGGGACTTGCAAGAACGAAAAGAGAAGTGCGAGGAAACTTCACGAGTTGTGATCCTGGGCCGGCTTGCTAGAACAACATCTCAGCTGAGACTGGGTGAAAAAAAGCAGTGCAAAGGGTGGGGTGCGAGCGTCTTGAGTCCCGCTCAGCTCGTGCGCTGGCTTTGGCAGTGCTCTCTTCCACCCAGTCTCAGCTGAAACGCTCTTTCTAGCAAGTCGGTCCAGAGGCATGGTTGGTGTAAACCGTGAAAGTGTAAGCTTGGATTCGTTGCATTATTAAACTAACACTATGAAAGTTTATCGTCTGTCATTACTCTTATTTTATAAATGAAACAAAAATAATCCTAAAGAAAGACGACCTAGGGAGAGTTTCGCCCACGTGCACCGCTTTTGATAGCGCACTTCACGGAAAAAGGGTTTATTAGACCCTTTTCCTGAGCCTCAGATTTGAGAGACAACGACTTGCTGTTTGTTGCTTTACCGTGAGGCCCAGTCACAACGTTTTGGCCATAACACTCTCTGTAAGTTATCTATGAGTAGAGTAACGTCAAAACTGAAAATCTCAAATCCCTGCACGATGGCGGACAAAACAGAACCGGCGCGGTTGGAAAGCTGGAACCTTAAAAGAATGTATGTTTGTTTATCTTCGAGTGAAGGGAAGAAATTCCCTCCCCTTTGGGGTCGCTATTATATATAGTTCAATATTTGCACCTTTCGTGGTGTCGGAACATCGAAGGCAGCATTGAATAGCTTATTTATAGGCCCTAGGTGTTTTCGAGAACTTGCTCGTGACCATAATTACGCGATTCTCGCTTCGTTTTGTTTTTTTTTCCGCAAGTCTAATTGTGAGTTACTGCAAGAACGAGGAAGAACCGTGAAGAAATATTTGAGACAAGAATCCTCTGCGTCAGGGACAGAATCAGCACGACTTTCCTGAACTTCTCAACCTCGAATTTCAGCCACATTTGAAAAGATTGCGCAAGTGCGCGTCGTCTGCTACAGCATGTCCTATTTAATTATTAGGACAACTGGTACGCTTTAAAAAATTACAGTCATGGAAAGCGGTTTTAATTATAACGAGAAAAACTCGAATTAAAATATTGTCGTTTAAATAGCTGTTTTCGTCTCTGAAACAAGTCTCTTGCGTACAAAGTCGAGCTTCAAAATGGTGCCATGATTTAAAATTGCTTAAAAAAACTTTGAATCTCAATATAACCAAACCAGCCCTACAGAGATCCAGCCCAGTTCCTCTAGCATACAATAAAAAATGTGATCAGATGCCAGAACGTTATCTGAGAAAACCAAGAACGCGTGAAGGAAACTCTTTGAAATTTTATCACCACCAAGTGGTGTTTATAAACAAACTGTTGGCGTTGTACTTCAAATATCTTTTTTATGCTGAGTTCCTATGTTTACCTGGATCATGCCCTTAAATGTCAATGCTACTTTGTGATATAAAACTGAGTTACGACACTTCAAAATCTCATAAAAAAGGCACTTTTTGTATAAGTATTTAAAAAAGCAAGTGCAATAAATAACAAAGAAACGTAAGTACACAACCGCACTAGTCGTTTATCTATTCATTAAAAAAAAACGCGAACTGAATGCATTACCAGTCTAGAAATCTAGAGTGGGTATTTAAATATCTTACCATAATATTTCAGTCATCTCTAAATACCGGCACTTTTCCCAGCGCATGGAAACGAGCGAAAATATTACCTATTCATAAAAGTGGAAGTGTTTCAGACGTCAGCAACTATAGACCAATTTCCCTTACAAGTTTCCTGTTCCAAACTTTTTTAACATACTGTGTCTAAACATATGTTAGCATACCTTGACGATTATGTTTTCTTATCACAATATCAGCATAGTTTGCCCAGAGGGCTTTCCACAACAACACAATTGGTTTAAACTGCACATGATCTCGCGCACACGATAAATCACCGCGGTCAAACTGATGTAGTATTCCTGGACTTCGCAAAAGCGTTTGATAAGGTATCGCATTCAAAATTGTTAAATGAAGTTGACGTCATTTTTTTTTAAATTTAAATGTGACGAATTGCTTATCTTTTTATCTTTCCTTTCGAGACCAATACGTGGAGACAGGAGAGTATCGATCTAGCCTCTCACCGGTTTTGTCAGGAGTGCCGCAGGAAGTGTTTTGGGTCCCCTTTTTATTTTTATAAACGATTTGCTCAATGACATTACAGTACCTATAAGACTCTTCGCAGACGACTGCGCAATATACAGTAAGATAAATACACCGGAAGATCGGGTGGAGTTAAACAACAACTATCAAAAAATAACTAACTGGTGTGAAACGTGGCAGATGGCGTTAAATCTGAAAAAAAATCTGTTTTTATGACAATAACTAGACATAAAAATGTTCTAAATTATGACAGTAGCATAGATAATTAAAACATTCTAAATTCTTGGAATATAAGTATCTAGGTTTGACATTTATCTCTGACCTACGATGAAATAGACCAGGCACGTAGCCAGGATTTTGTTTCGGGGGGGGGGGGGCGAGCGCGGAGGGGGCGCCATGACAAAATGCTGTATGAGGGGGAGGGGGAGAGGAGGTCGCGGCAAAATTAAAGATTTCGGGGGGCACGGGTCCCATGCCCCCCCCCCCCCCCTGGATACGTGCCTGGAATAGACACTAACAATGTGTGCCTCAAAGCTAAGAGAGCACAATGTAGCCTCAGACAGAACCTTTCTAGTGCTACACCCGAAATAAAAGCTCTTTCATACAAGACCCTCATAAGACCTATTATTGAGTATGCAGAAATTGTGGGACCCACATACTTTTGACAAATTGTGCTAAATTGAACGAATTCATCGACTTACCTCCAGATTCATATTTAACAAATATAGCCGTGCTTGTTCTCCCACTGAGCTATGTGAACTCGCAAAGCTCCCAACTTTTGAATCTAGAACAAAATATGACCGCATGAAATATTTTTCCAGATCATTCATATCAAATAAAAATAAATTATTCAGACTGCATCGAAATTTGCTTCAATAAAACATCAAGGCACCGCCACACCATGTACATTCCAAGTCCGTCTGCACAAAATGATTGTTTTAAATTCAGTATTTTTCCTAGAGCCATAAACGAATGGAACATACTACCGAATGCCACTGTTTTATCAGCGTCACTAAGTTCATTTTTTAAAAATATTGAAACGACTGTTTTATGTGCCCCTCATTACATTTAATATATTTAACTACACTTAGCATCATATTAACGTCTGGAGATGTGTTCCTTTGACTCTTCCTAATCTTTGAGTGATGTACATTTAGAATGTAATTTATGTATAATTTTTGTTTCTTGTTTTGTATTATGTTATATTGTATTTGTTGTAACGGCGAAATTCTTATCTTGTACCAGCGACCTGTATGTGTTCATTATGTATTTTTTATTTTACCCTGTAAGAGCCCGTAGTGAGCTAACAGTATCAATAAATGAAAGAAATGAATGAAATGTTTCAAAGACTGTGGGTACGAGGAGTGAAATGGGGCTACGAACTGCCTTCTGATCTGTGCGAGGAATAGTACAAGCGGTGTCGAAACCTCTCTGCGTTAAAGGCCGTGAGGGTCCCAAGACTTATTGCTTACTACTTTTGCGACGATGGAACCGAAAAGATGCTGAATGTCTTCTGTGATGCGAATCCGAAGGCGTATGGTGCTGAGGCGTATCTGACATCAAACGAACAGAATAATAAGAATAATGTCAAACTAGTAATGGCTAAATCAAGAGTGGCGCCTCTTAAGCGGTTAACTCTTCCGCGCCTAGAACTCATAGGAACGGTAGTAGGAGCCCGCTTAACAAATTTTCACACAAAAGCTGAAGCTGCAAGGGATCCCAGTATATCTGTGGACTTACTTCATGGTCACCATACATTGGATTTGCAGCACCGCAAACAGGCGGAGGCAGTTCGTAACAAATCGAGTTTCCAAAATCCAGGCCTTGACAGAGCCGAGCGACTGGAAACATTGTCCTGGATCAGAAAACCAAACAGACCTCCGTCCACGTGGTCTTATGCCAACGATGCTAGTTGAGAGCAAAACATGGTGCAACGGACCTACCTGACTGCATAATTCGGAATCATCCTGGCCACAAACCGCAGTAGTAGAGCCGTCAGGTTTCTTTATATATATTTAAATATGTTAACCTTAATAAAACATACCCTTTAGATATAAGTTCGGACATGTTTATTGCTCAGACCATAAATGAAATAATTTGTTCGTAGTAAGGAAATTGCCGTCGAATAAAGAAATAAACCATCCCTGTAGATCATTCTGAAATCAGCGGAGCGACAAGGCCACGGACGAATGGTCAACAATCGGATGGGAGAATGTCATGACCTGGATTCTTTACCAGCGGAGCATTTGACGTAGGATTTTGCGGATGTACAGTCAAAATAAATATGAGCAGGAACACCCCATTTGCCTCTTTTCTACCTGCATGGATTAACAACCCCCTAATCTTTCAATTGCTCAGAGCTAAAAGGGACTGGAACCCAAACTTCGAGTTACCGTCTACATTTAGATCAGAACGTCCTTAATGGCCGGCAGGTGCTCCAAAAATCGTAAAGGGCTGTTCGCTCGTATAAATCGTATGTCTGTACACTCCGCAACGCTGTTATCGCGAACATGCCATCGCTGGTTTTCTCTGTTTCCCTCTCAGTAACTGTAACACAAAATACCATAGTTATGAAAGGTATTCAGCTAAGGTACTAAACCTAAGTGGTAAATTTTGATGCCCGCCAATACACTTCCAGGGCGAAATGAAAAAAAGCACGGAACTCGTTTTTGCGTTGACAGTGTAAAGCAGTGTAGTTAGCAACCTTCTCGATGCCTCATCCTTTCAGATTTCATACTATTCAGCAATAAAAGTGCTGAAGAACGGCAGTTTGTTTTTGTTACACGCTAAAAGTTTACATATTCTATAATAGAAAATTAAAAGAAACGAGCCGATGATCAGGCAAGTGCTCCAATCAAAGGATCGTCAAAGCCAAGCCAGTGCAAACCACGTGCACGATAATGATGGATTTGAGATGTTTTTTGTGTGTAAAATTTGATTTATTTATCAAAATGAAACCCTAATGCGAATTTTCATTTTCGCTGGAATAATGAACGCAAAATATATTGAAATATTAATACGGCAGTGATTGGAATCAAGCAGTAGTTGCCAAAAGATTCAAAAACAGAACGATCATATGAGCAGGTTAAAGACAATGTATTAAGTATTGATTGGTTTCAATTAAAATGTGGTAGAAACAATTGCGAAATAAACTTCTCTAAGGCTCAGATAATGTTTTCACGGAGCCTATTACACAACCGTCAGCATAAAACCCCCCACTAAACGCCGGCTATAAGCTGCACAAGTAATATACGACTGCTTTCGATAGAGCCCAGCGGTAGTTAAATGAAGGGACAAAATTGCATTCAACTACAATGAATCCCTCCGGAAACAAAAGCGCCACAGACTGAGATATCGAGCTGACTAACCTTTTCGAAAGAATAGGCTCTTGGGATCGTGACGGTTGAATATTAACGCGCCATGCTCTCGCTCTCACCGTAGCTTGGCAAACTGCGAAAGTTATGGTTTCAGTGGGCCATTTCGTGCGTCAGCGCAGGCACGTGACTATACTCTATCTCACTATCGCAGAGAGGAAAGGCGGTTACGTGCAAGCATTTAATGAGAAGCCAATCTCCTATAGGGGGACCAGAACGACGTCTGGGACACACAAAAATGGGGCTCGAGTGAGAGAGGAGTTTCCCCTTACCCTTTTTACCAACTGCTTGGTTTGAGCTCTCGCTCCTGTACCCTTGGTAAGGGCTGTCACGTGTTTCGCCTCTGTGGCTCTGGCTGGCTCGAAGGGGCCGTAGCGTTCGCTCTTTGTCAACTCACTGTGAAACCATGTAGAGACGTTATCGGGAAATGTTGCCGTTAGAACTTGATATTGTTCAAATGCGTACGTGAATTGACCAAACCTCGGTGCCCTTAACGGTCGTCGAAATAAACGTTCGATTAATTCTGGGCAACATGTATTGCTATTCCAATTATTCTAGGTTGAAAGGAACTTTTCTGATGCCAGGTTCTCGCTGCACGCCCCTGAACATAACTCGGCATCTTTTCTACCTGTTTTTCAGTTGGACATCAATATCGTACCGTGAAGCCATATTGACGATGCAACGTTGATTGTTGAACAAGTTTAAAACATATTGGAGTGGGTCATGGTAAGTTTTAACCATTTAAAATGTTATCTGGGGAAAAAAATAATACTTCGCGAAAAACTAACATTCTGGAAACGTTTTTCTTTTTATTGCTTATGGTCAGTTGATCGATTAGCTTTACTTAATAAAATATTACCGAATATATTGGTGGGATAAAGAACAGCTGAACCCATGTAAAACTTATGCACAAAATACAATGTGTTACATTTGGTAAAACGCTTCTAGATATGTACTAGTTCTTCGCTTTAATGTTTGTGTGATTTAGAGAAGAAGCGAGCAATGAAACTATTGTCATAATCACGTATTCAGAGAATGTGTCACAACGAAAAAACCTAAAAATAAATAAAAGAAAAGTCTATAAAAAGTTTTAAAATTTACTGTCTGTGTACTGAAGGAGCGGTACGCAGCATTAGTTCGGGGCAGATCGCACTAAATAAAGTTGGAAGGAAAACAAAAACCTTCCAGAGGATCAAGCTGCTATTGAAGTTTATAAAAGCCTTTTGATCTTCGCAAGACTGCGTGCTAACGTAACCGAATGTAAAAAAAAAAAAAAAAAAACTGCTGACGAGGTTGAGTGTTGCGATTTGGCCCATAAGGTGTTGAAAATTCAAACCACCCGTGAACTTCTTTTTCCTTCCGCCGTAGGAACGGTAGTGCAACTCCCTTCTCTACGTCAATCCCAGTCCGAGCTTTAGCCGCTGCGTGAGGAGGGGGCTGCTGCACGCTCAAAATGTTTCCTTAAAAGATCGCTGGAAGCTTATTCCGAATCGATCCCAATGACAGAAATCTGATTGTTTCAGGAATACAGCAGAATGCTCATTCTCGCACTGGTAGCTTGTTCGTGGCTGCCATTCATTGCTTCAGGTGAGTACAGATCGCCCACGCGGATGTAAAGGCCAGGCAGCAGGTCGCCGAGTGAGACCCTCTCACGCAGGCGGTAGTCCGTCTCGCGTCTCGGCATCCGTTTTAGAGCGCTCTCTGTCGTCTAGGGAATGCGACACGCTAAAAACCGCGACACGCTAAAGACCGATTCCTACTTAACATTAGACGAATCCAAATTGGTAACTCGCAGTGCAGCAGATAGGGGTGGCTCGAGTTGATTGGGTTCAACACCCGCACACACTTTCATCACCGCCAGGCTGATTCGTTGGCTGCTAGCTATATGAACCGGAAATGAATAATACCCATACTGCTTTGCGACGGCGGCCAAATGCCGGTCACCCCTATGCGTTTATGCGGCGCATTTCACTCTGCCTGAATTGTTCAGCCGGCGATAGCAAACGTACCAAGGCGACAGGCTCCTAAAAAAGTCGATCCCTCGATTTCCGGCTTATGACGTCATAGAGGGGTCATGTCGCCGGCATGGACCTTTCATGGATACACCGCAGGCGTCCTATAGACACCATATGAATCCTGTGCTGACACCCTATAGAGCCCGTATGGAGTCTATAAGGTGGCTTAGTATAGGTAGGGAATAGGATGACCTTACATCCTCACTAGAATAGTAGGTCCATAGAACGTCTGTTGGCCATTATTCTACAGGGCGGTCATCGAATGACTTCAGAAAAGGCAACAGTAGTCGTGGTCTCCCTATATATGCCTGTATGTTCTCCAAAGGAGGCTGCTCTATAGAAAGTACTCCAAATGTCCATATGTTAGTTTTGTAAGGGACACTGCAAGATGTGGTGATAGGCCTCCTGCGCTGAAGCTTTGAACGTATCGTGGCGCCCTCCGGTGCCGGGCAATAAAACGTCTGAGTAGTACAAGCCCGCCGCGGCCCCGCGGCCCCGTACGCGTATCGCGTAATAGCCAAGCTGTTCGGGACTTCGGATAGCTTTCACGTCTGTGCGCTGCTGTTAATTGTGCGTTGCGTTCGGTGGTTACGATTCAAAATATGTCACCCGTAGTCGTCACCGCACAACGTTACCGCGGGGACCCGAGCTCGCCCCAAGCTAGTTCCTCCATCGTCCAAGCACGTCGAAACCGGGAGCAACATGCGCGGCCTCGATGCGTTCCGTTCGAAACGTCGCCGTCGGCGGTACTGTTGCGTCGTCAACTGTCAAGAACGGGAAGAACCCCGGAGTGAAGTTCTACAGATTCCCATTGAAACCGTGCAAAGTCGAGCGAAGGGAACGATACTAGCCGCCCAGCGCACTGAGTAAGCGAGACAATTGTTTTTTTTTTGTTCGCCCTCCAGGTTGTTCTGCTAAGGCACGGCCACTCGATCAAGCGGCCGTGGCATGCATCGAAACGTGCGTCATGCGTCTGGACGTAGCATCGGCTACGTCCAGACGCAGCCGATGCTACAAGCGCGAGCTGCGGGCTTTCAGTGTCCCTGTCAAGCACGCGCGCTCGTGCAGTGCAAGCACTGTTCAGGGCCACATGCTCGCGCTTGTAGCGTCGGAAACGAATTATACATCGAGCATACGCGCGCACCTACGCACCAGAGAAAGCAACATGCATGTGCTGGAGGCGGAGCTCCTACTGCTGATCTTATGTCGCGTGAAGCTTACGTCGCAAATGTGCAAGAAAAGCTGCGAGAGCTCGAGAGGCAGCGTGCATTCCTTCGTTTTTCTCCTGCCCCCGGGTGGTTGGCGGGTTGGCTAGCAGACGCACAATGTTTACGGGCTTTGGCCTTTCTGTTCTAGCCGAGCAAGCCACTCGGGGTTCAACTTCTCTGCAAATAAAGATTATTATTATTATTATTGTGTTCGATGTCGCGCTTGCCTCCCTCCCTTCTTATTTATTTACGTGTGCGAGTGTGTGCGTGTATAATGTCTTGTATGGTGCCACAGACCTACGAGTACGGGCCACTGGCCTTTTGTGATGACCAAACTGTCCTCAAGAGTGAAATAAAGTTGCTCGGCCGCCAGACAGCCGGTCGACGCTCGACCGCTTGCGTCTGCTTTCGCGGATTTTCGAGGTTGGTCATCAGCTGATAGCGTTGGCTGTACGGAGGGGCTGCAGTTTGGGAGTTTTTACTTACAAGGTGCGTTAACGTACCTCGGAATGCTCACCTCAAGCTCGATATAATAAGAAGCTCGCTGTTTTTGCGAGTGGCATCACGCCGACACCAAATTTGCGGCTTCTTGTACAGCGTAGACGTAGCTTGCGTCGCTGAGTTTATTCTCTTTGCGAAGTGTTCACGAACGAAAGCAGCTTTCCACGTTAGAAATTGGCTCGATTCCTTGCCGTAAGAAAATCGCACGGAAGGAATTCATAACGCCGGCGCCGCCGGCTAACGTTTGCACGCGGGTCAAATTGGAATGCGCAAGTGGCGCAAGGGCGCAAGTTTGTACTACCCAATACCTATAAACAAATCGTAGGGGGCGCTGCCAGACAACTTTTCTGCAGCGCCTCCTGGGCAAAGCAGGAGGCCTATGGTGATGCTGACGCAAGCCAAGCGGTGCTACCTAGATTCACTAGTGACGACGACGTTTGGGGCATAAAGGCGCACGCCTTGTCTTCTATACCTGTTTTTCCCCTCAAGAACCGCTGTAAAAAAGTCCAGTTTCTGGTGGAACATTACTAATTTCCGTATTTATGTAGAGTACTACGATCACTAAAAGTAGGTGCAATTTAGATTATATATATATATATATCTTACCTTATCAATACGTACACGTCTCAAACGCCAAATGCATCGCTTCGTCCTTGACACTGAAATTAAGTAAGAAATGCTTCGCGCGGCGTTGGAACAACGAGCAAAACGTCCTTTTTTCTTAAGGCAATGAAGAGCACAGGTGACATTCCTCGAACTCTCAAAATATTCACGACGCGTCGCCGTCTTTTTTGGCAGGAGTCCTGGACCCACGATACTCTTGGCCTTCATATCGACAATGTCCTCCGGGAGAAGAATTCAATCTTTGCGGCAGTTTCTGCAGAGAGAGGTCGTGCATATACCCCTCCGGAAAGGAGCAGTGCGACACCCGCTGTGACGCCGGTTGTTTCTGTGTTTTTGGTCTCTACAGACACCACACAAATGTCTGCGTGTGGTGGGAACAGTGCCCTTTCGCCGACCCTTGGTATAGAGTACCCAACCACGATTATTGGCCAGCGGGGCGTCCCGATAACGTGGCCCGTCCATGGGCTTCACGAGCGAGACAATAAACTGTCCTTGTTTGGTCTTTACTTCATTTCCGACAGAAATCGGGCGAGTTGTCACTGAAATAGTAAGAAAAAAGAATAAGAAGAAATAGTAGGAACACAAAATCTATTATATGACAGACACCTAACCATCTACGTCCCTCAGCAAGAGACGGAACTCGATAAGCCGACTGCCATCCGAACGCTGACGTACTGCTCGTCTTCTCACTGATTGTACACGAGTGCCAGCCGAACAACTTCTTCGACTACATCCATGTCACACGGCAAAATTAATGCCATCTCCATCGAATGAGATTATGTGACTGTCGGGAGATCACCATCATCCCACTGCTGCCACCATGTCGTGGTTGAGATAAGACCGATTAAACTGAGTAGGTTTATACGTGCATAGCAATACAGGTGCGAGTCGTGCTGTGCCTGGCCGCGGTATGGTGGAGAGAGGGCCCGCGCGCGAAAGCGGCGAGCAAAGTCCAGAGTGGATGGATGATTGGATGGATGTTAATGCCTATATCCTTTGTAACGGGCGGTAGCTTGCGCCACCTAGCCTAAGTCTGAAAAGCAAACTTATGATGTCTCCCGCCCTTAGCCAATTTTCTCCCCCTAACAATCACAAGACAGTGTGGTAAATCAGAAAAATTACCTTTAAGGAATCGGAAGAAAACAAAACAACTTCAACCCACAGGAGGACAGGGTTCAGACTTTGGGCCGGAGCCCGGCAGTGGTGGCGATAATGATAATCTTTCGACACAGCTCTAGCGGAAGTATCGCATAAATACACGACATTTCTGATACCGTTCGGACGCTTCAATTTTTTTCAGCTTTCTTTCGGAACCTCAACCGCACCAGCGTTTTTTCAGCGCGAAATGCTGAGAGCTAGTCTTTAAGGAATGGAAGGCCAAGACTTCCTGAAAGACGATATCATCGTCTGGGGAAAAACACGGACATAGTACGACGCGAACCTGATCAAAGTCTTCAAACGACTCAGCAAAGCCGGCATAAAAGTACAACATCGACAAGTGCGTCTTCCCACACTGTAAAAAAACCGTAAGTCAACGGACTTTTTCAAAACTGGAAAGCGCTGTGAGAGGCGCGCACGGGCAAAACGCCGTAGAGGCGACATGACGGCACGAGTCCGTAAATGTACGGCTTCACATATTTCTTAGTTCAGGTCTGTGTTCCCTTTTCTTTCAAGCAAAAACACATAACACACGCCACGTTTGCTCTAGGGATAGTTTTCTTGTTGGCAGATGTCTCATGTTACGTGCCATTCATGCGAATGCGAAGATCTCTTTGAGCGGTGGAGGGAGACCCACCCGAAAGCCGGCGCACTCAGCTCGCGGACGAAGACAAGCGGGCTATGCGAGTAGCGACGAGAGCGCGAGGAGCGACCGTCCGTCACGTGATGTTTACTCGCTGCTCGTGCGGGAACCACCACAGGCGGTGATTGCGGTAGCTCTCTTCGTTGTCGCCGCGATCACCTGTCACCATTCAACCGCACTAAAAAGGTAAGCTAACTCATTTTCGCATGCGCCTTGCGAGATAACCGAAGTGCAGAAGGAATGAAAGACGCGTAACTTAACGCAATAGCGCGGGCTGAGTCAGAAAACGCGCTAAGTTTGTTGCTTTAGCTTCCCGACCCAGTTGCACGAGGGAAACGTATCTACGCATCAGACTCGCTCGATGGACGTGTGCAGGCACAGGGCTCATTGCCATGGGAGTTTGGTTTGCTCTGGGCTCTCCCGAACTCTTCCTGTTCGTACCTTTTTTTGCTTTCAGGCGCCGTCACCCTTTCGTCTTCGGGCTCGGTAAGAACCGGAGAAATCAAATTTTCACATGAAACACTGAACCGCGCTCGTTGAATAATTATAAAGAGCGCTGTCGCGTACTGAGAGCATGTCGTGTTTTCTCTAGTTTATACAATGATGTTTAGGACAATTGCTGGATCGCGCATCCGCGCTTGATCGCTGCAGCCCGAGTGCGGCGACCGGACGGCTATCTTGCATGTTGAGAAATCGCGTTTTTGGAGCGTTGCGGAGGCTGGCGGCAGCGTGCTGAAGACACGGTTTCTACTCGTTCGTCGTCATTCACAGAAGTTCTTTAAAACCCTATGTAAGACGTGAAACTTGCCGTTGAGAACACGTGAAAATTTTTACGGAAGCGCAGTGCCGCAGGAAAAAGGCAGAACTCGTCGAAAGCAAGTTACGCCGGTCTCGCGGCATGATCAAAGCTTCATTGGCACGCCGAAGCGCTGCGTCTCCGTGCCTTCGCACGCTTGAATGACAATCAAGAATCGACACCGTGTGGATATGTTTTGCGAGTGCAATGTGCGTGAAGCCGTATGGGCTTCTGGAGCAGCGTTTTACTTTACTCTGACGACTGTATTTGTAACTAAGTGGCGACAGAAGAGGGGCGGAAGGTACTTTTTTTTCGTCGTTAGACGGTTTACAGAATACCGCGCACAATAGCTCCTTATCACTGATCAGCAGTGGCTCATTATCAACCTACTTAATTTCACTTGACGTTTGAGCGCGGCTCGCCTAGTTGTGATTGGTCAACAGATTGCACAAGACCATATGGGCCGCGCTTCAAAGAGTTTCAAATCTCGCCGCCCTATTGGAAAATCTTGATGACGGAAAGATGATGGAAAAACCTCATGCAAGCGTAACCGTAATATGGGACATCCTATACCAGCGAAAAGGCGGCTCCAACATAGTGGATTAAGGCGGAACGATACAGTCGGACGGAACCATACAAGCGTGTCGTATTATGGGACATCCTATACCAGCGTAGTGGATCGTTTCGGAACCACGGAGGCGAACGGAACCATACAAGCATAACGTAATATGGGACATCCTATACCAGCAAAAATGCGATACCACCATGGTGGAGCCATATGGCTTCACCATGGTGGTATCGCCTTTTCACTGTTATACAGGGCGATTTTTTTAAGCTTTATATATTTGTTTAAAAAGGTCGTGAAAGCTACACTTCTGTGGTTTGTGCAGGTTAGTTATACGGCCAGGGGTACGTAGTATAGGGGCCTAATCGTAACGATCAGTCGGATAATTAAATACAATTTGTTAATTAACTTTTAATTACTGAAAATGAACACATGGTTTCAATTAGAAACTTGATGAGAGTCATCGGAAACCACTAAATCAACTCTTTTTAGAAGGATATAATGCAGGGGTAGCATTTTATGCGTTCTGTAAAAACGCTTTATCTGGATCCGTTTCGGTTTCTTATCGGAGCGCATCTCTGCGCCCACGGTCCTGTTCCTTAGGGGTTTAGTAGCGCAACACACGTGCGCCTTGCTTCCCTCCATCCTACGAGGGAGGCGAGGAGGTGGCTTCGCACTGCAGCCACTGGTAGCAGCATCGCAGGTGCAAAGATGCGCTCTGATAAGAAACCGAAGTCTGGAAACGCGTCCTAATTAAGCCTTTTTTTTAGAACGCCGTAAAATGCTGCTTCTGTCTTATATATTCACGCAAAGAGTTGATTTAGTGTTTTTCGATAATGCTTAGCAACTTTCTAATTGGAATTATGGGTCTATTTTCACTAATTAAAAATTTAAGGAACATATTATACATAAAGGGAAGCTAGAGTGGTTTTGTATTTGAGGAAACACATTTAAATCTTCTTCATTTGATCTCCAGAATCTCAAATATCAAAATTATTTGGTAATTTGGTGAATCGAGGCTGCATAGAATCATTTTTAAAGTATCACTGGAGGCACTCTTTCCCGGAGAGTGACGTCACAAAAGGAGCTTTCGAAATCTCTGCTCACGCATCTTCAGCGCCAATCAAAGCTATGCACGCACACGCTATTTTTAAAAAGGGGAAAAAAGACATCACGACTGGTGCCAGTGCGGGAGAATACACCTAGAAAGTTTGCGATTGGACGCGCGGCCCTCAAGCGACACATGCTTGGCAGCTGAAAAATCCCCTTACGACGTCCCTACTGGTCGGATTTTTTTGTGTGTTTTCTCAAGTTTAGTTACATCTTTGGAGAAAACGAACGTGATATTCAGATTCACGGGATAAAACTACACTAGAATCAACCTCCATCTAGTTTTCTGAAAGAAGTCTTGCACTTCCCTTTAATAAGCCGACTCATCATTACAATTAGCCCTTTATACCATGCCCCCCTGGCCATATAACTCACGTGCACTGACCGCGTAAGTGTAGCTTTTACGGCTTTTTTTTCAACAAATCTGTAAAGCATACAAAGCACACCCTATAGCATGTCCCCTAATACGATACGACTGTATGGTTCCTTCCCCACTTGCATCCTTCGGGAGAGACTCGCAGACATCCAGCGTTCCATTGGAATGCTGGATGTCAGCGAGTCTCTACATCAGCGATTGGTTTGAAACAAGCATGATGTTTGCACACAAATAAGCTCTTGTCCGAGGTCCTCGAGGAGCACTAATAGCAGTGGCGAAATGTAGTGACGTGGTAAATTTGGTAGCAAGTATTTATTTCTAGAAGAATTGCATGCAGCAAAGCTTAACTTTGCTCAAAAGATGATAAATATAAATTCAATACTGAACAAAGGTGTCCCTTGAGCTGTCAGGCCAAACTCCCACTCTTGCCACTCAGGAGTTCCCAACTTGTGCGTAGAGGGTCAGCACAACCCAGATTTGTGCTGCGAGCGCACCTGCGATACAAAAATTGAATAAACATGAGATGAAAAATAAAAGACGTTTACAATACTCTTTAATGCGAACTTAGAGCGCAGATCTTGAGGAGGAGGATGGGAGGGTATGCCCCTCCTCCCCCTCCCCTTCTCCTCTTCTGCTCCCTCCCATTTAGCGGGAAATTTCCCTAAATTTAGCAGGAAAATTTTCTCACTAAATTTAGCAGGGAAATTGATGTCACGTGACCTCAACACCAATTCAGTTTTCCCACTAAATGTAGCGGGGAAAACGACATCACATGACTTTGTGTCACGTCAGCCAGAAACAAACACAGTTTCTCCACTAGATTTAGCTGAAAAATTAATGTCAAATGACCTCTACATTAATTCAATTTCCTGCCAAGTTTAGCGGGGCAGTTATGCCGATGGCGACGCCGCGAAACGGGCACCTAAGAGCTGCGCCCTAAAAAACTAAATGCCTCACATGAAATAAAGTGATAATTAAAGATAAGACAAAGAAAAGAGAATCTAAGATACCGCTTTAATATCATTCCTTTTGTCCGTTCTCAAAAATTTTGATTTCAAGAAATGTTTATCTCTTTATTCATACCCAGAGAACCCCCCCCCCCCAGTTTCAGCATGAATGCAATAAATCAGTGCAGACTAGACCTTGTAAACCGTAATCCACATGAAAATGAATGTTTGCCACATAGTCTTGCATGAGTCGGTGGCTCAGATCTCTAAATACATTTGTAGTGAGGAACGTTCTTGAATAAAACTTTTGGGCTTTGAATTTGACAGTTTAAACATCCATAAGGAACACTGTATGCCACTGATTGTTTTGTGACATATCAGAAATGGCGCAGCACTGTCATCCTTGCATACCTAACAAAAGTTTGCATTTTTTTAGCATGGCATGTGCTATTCTGATACCCATACAGCCCTCTTTCACAAAATTTCGTCTATAGAGCTCTTTCTTGGTTCTTAACTCACATGACAGATTCCGTAGCTTGAATTCTCACTCGGCATCAACACTTCTATATATTGATGTAATAGTGAAAGACAAGATGTATGGACTTGAGTACGGCTCGACAAGCACAGATGTAAAGAAAAGTACTGCCGAAAACTCAAATGTCAAAATAAAAATTATTAGGTAGAATGCGAATACAATTATGGATATGGTAATGAATACAATTAGCACGTTCAATAAGAAGAATATGTGTTAGACGCACACTCAAAGAAACCTGTTGCATTTATATTCATGCAAATTACTTCGGAGAACCAAGCGCTGCAGTCTCGGGTGGGAGTTCGATGAATGATCCTACCAAAAATGAGTGTAGACGGAAAAAGCAGTTTGATCTGCGACAATGAGCATTACATAAGCAATGGCATGTCATTATTACTGTTACAGTGCCGACTGTTTCAAACTGTCTGTCGCGTCATTCGTTGAGTTCCCTCCGTACATTACAAGGTTTGGCTCTCTCGCATGCTTTGCGAGGAAGTTGATGAACTGGAAATATCTAGCGTAGTTCTAGAAAAACTATTTCCAGAATCTTATCTCAGCATCACAAAGAATATAAAAAGTTTCTAGAGACAAGGTTAGTGCAGGAGTTGAATAAAAGAAATACTTAGTTCTGCGAAACCATCTTGCCGAAGTAAACGCATAAAGTTCCCCTAAGTAGAGCTAGTCATTACGGACGATTGTGCCCATTGCATACCATAAAAATTGTATTTGCGACCTACAATATTTACAGGCTCAACCAACTCCGAATAAGTGGAACACTTGACATTAAAGATTGGTCTCACCATGACTGTCTGCAAACATCCACATAATAATTTCCATGAACCTATGTATTTCAAAAAACTATTTGGTGCGAGCTGTTTAAAACACCATACCCCTTTTTAACACTAATAGAAAGCATGTCGTGGGCCACAACTTAAGCAGTTTTCACTTCATTATGAAGGGCAATTACACATCTGTGAACCATGAATATAGGCCTGCACTGAATTGTTTTCTTAAGCTGAACGTGCTATGCTCTGTTCACTATATAAATCTTTGCAGAGCTGACAATGTGCAAGTTCCTGTTTTTTTATATTTCACATCTCCCGACTGCTGGGCGCGATAGGTACATAAGACTGATGACACCAACGTAACACAATGATTATTTTAAGAATTTGTTCGGGTATAGCACGAGCGAAGCCATCTGCGAAAAGTTATTTCTGTGACACCGTCAAACTTACATCCGCGGGCTTTTAGGTTCACATGTTAATCATGTCTGCAGACTCCTTTTGTAATTGGAACTCCATCCAACCCAAGATTTGAATATGTCTTTTGCATTTTAGGCTTAGTAGTGCTTTTGCTGTTTCACTTAAAGAATAGGTAAGAATGCTTATTTCGAGTAGCATACCTAACACCTGGTGGCACGACGACTCCCCTGTCGTGACGCTAATCAAAAGTCACAGGCAGGGAGATACTGCGATGCTCTTGTTGCTGGGATTACCTCCCCCATGGTCCTGGCCAGACCACAGAAGAAGATTGAGTCCAAGCTTGTGGCCACTTGGATCTCCAGATCTTGAGGCACCCAAGTAGCTGAAAATAAAAACAAATCACACTCAAGTACTTGGCAGAGCTACATTACAATGGCTAGCATATTCTTTCATGATCAGCACATAGATCCTTTTATTTTTATACTTTGTACTTGTACCTATTAAAAAACTGCTCCTTCACTGCCACAGCCATAGTCACCCCCGAGGACAAGGCCATGTAGGCCTTGAAATGATGGGTACCTAATTAAGGCAAATGATTAAATGCGTTCGTTTAACTCTCTTTCGCCCCAACCTGAGAGATTTCTGTCGAATATTCACATTCAACTGTAAAGACTATAAAAAAACTACTACTGCAATGCAGAGCCGTATATTGGGAGAGTTTGGCAAGTGGGTGTGGCGACGAAGGTGCCAGAGAGGAGGAAAGGGAGGAGGGCCCTCGTTGAAAATTCCATCACAGGTACGTAATTTGGGACACTGACTGCCAGTCAGCAGCCCTGGTGGAACGTGCCCTGATGGTCCATCAGATGACGTCTGACTGCCACTGATGGAATGTCCCAAATTACGTATGTGGTGGTCTTTGATGGAATGTACCTTCCAAATTTGCGTTTTTCAGGTAAAAGGGACCCGTACGAAAATGTCAGATACAGGCCGGAATGAAAAATGCCGGTTCCGCCTAGACCCAAAATTGGGGCACCAGTTCGTATCCACCCTGAAACCGCGCATTTCCAGCCCCAATTTTAGACCCAGGCGGTGCACCGCCGGAATTCCCGCTGCGCTCACCACTGGACTCTACAAAGAATTTGGTGCTATGCCCTTAGCCGTTACAACCGAGAGATCGTCGCGATTTCAGACCCAGGCGGACTGGGTCTGAAATTGCGACGATCTCTCGGTTGTAACGGCTAAGGGCATAGCACGAAATACTTTTGTAGAGTCCAGTGGTGAGCGCAGCGGTAATTCCGGCGGCGCACACGGTCGTCCAGGCGTCGTCACCAAACACGGTGCACGGAACACACACACAGCACGCACAAGCACAGTATCCAGTGTTGAGTGCATCGGGAAGTTCCGGCGGGCAAGCGGTATCCGAGTTGTCCAAGTATTGTCACCAAGCACACCAGCGCATCCAGATGCCGAGCCAAACTGCAATGGGTCGGCAGCTTCGCACTATATAAAGATTCAAAGCCGAGGTCAGTGGGTATCCATCCAGGGCAACGATAGGCGCGTCAGTATCCGTGCGCCCGCAGCGCGAACGTCGCCGCCGGGCGAGCGCCGGCCGGCAGACCGACGCGAGCGCAGAACCTAAACTCTCGAAGCGCTGCCGCCCACTGCAACAGACAATGCAAGGCGCGTGTCGTCACCAAACACGGTGCACGGAACACACACACAGCACGCACAAGCACAGTATCCAGTGTTGAGTGCATCGGGAAGTTCCGGCGGGCAAGCGGTATCCGAGTTGTCCAAGTATTGTCACCAAGCACACCAGCGCATCCAGATGCCGAGCCAAACTGCAATGGGTCGGCAGCCTTTCGGACTCGGGGTCCGGTCGCGATCGGCGAGGTCTGGCGCGGCGAAGCGCGGAGGCGTCCTCAAAGCGTGCGCACACACGTCGCCTCTGGTCCAGAGTGACCCGGCGGCCCGGCCTGGAGCACTAAACGCTTGGGTTCTGATGTTTCTTCCGTCTCGTAACTTCTTCCACAGCACCGAAGACAGCGGGCACGATCTTTACGTTCACTCGAACGCGTCGAAATGCCTCCACGCAGTGTTGCCGTCACTGCCACTTCGATTTCTCCCTCGTCGAGACGGCAAAAATTCCTCTGTTTTTCCCACAACACCATTTTAGTGACAGAAGTCGTTTTTAAGATACGCATGACGCCGCATAAGCATATTTAAATGAAGCAACACCTCCCCTATGTTTTTGTTTTGAATAAGTTTGCATCGCATAAATTACGAAATGTGGAAGTTGACATTCGGCAAACTGGGTCTCCTTCCCTTCTCTTCGCACTATAGCATTGGCTGAATGAACCAGGGGAACTAAATGAACGGCAAGCGGGCCATTAACTAAACTAAACTAATATCGCCTGCTCGTTTTCGTGATGTGAAAGAAGACCACACCAACTGTGCAATCCAGTGATCTATCGCATTGACAGAGGACGTGTAGTGCGTAGCTAGCGGTGAGTAAAGCGCGCGAACCGTACAGTACTGTACCGAGCAGGCTTGCAGCACTGCACATGATGTAAGTCGTGATGAAGTTAGATTGGCTCTTCAAAACAGCAAACTGTCTGAGTAGCTAGTGCCACTTCCTTTCTCTTGTTCGATGTAGATAAGAAAGTTACTAAAATATCCGGTTTACGTTTCTTTATTAAAAAATATTTCCCACGTTTTACATGTGTTTAAATTCTGGTTTCCCTATTTCCCTAGCTGTCATGCTTTTTCCCACAATATGGGAAATCTCCCACGATTCGGCAACACTGGCCTCCACGTGCGACGAACCGGAAAACGTGGTGCGGCTGGTGCCGGAACTGCCGGAACTGCATAACTTCGAGCTTTGACACGGCGTGGCGCCACCTTCTAGTCCGCATTCATGTAAACGTTGCCGCGTCGGCTTCGTTCGAAGAACGAGTGGAGTCGATGCGCTGAAGTCGCTTTCATGTAAACGAGGCTATAGTCGGAACTCACGACAGACTGGGTCTTGTCGAGGAGAAATTCTACTAAAACATAAGACATTGTAGAGCCCGGGCTGGATCGACAGGGTGGCACAAGCGCGCAAACAAAACGAGTTGAGAGCGATCGTTCATGGAAGCTCGGCGAAGCTTCTATGGGCGAAGCGAAAGTGGCGAAAGTAGAAAGTGGCGCGTTTGGCGTGCTCGGCATGTTCGGCGTTGCGTCTCGGCGGGCTTCTGATCAGGGTTGTCGGGTGCCCTGCTTGTCATATCTCTAACATCAGCGGTTTTATGGGCTCACGTTCCGAAATCGTTTTCTCGTGCATAGATTATTTTTCGTATTCATAGATTTGACGAAATAGTGGTATCCGAACGAACTTTACGTCCTTTGACCGTACGTCTGTCTGCACGTCAAAGCTTTTTGACGTACAGTCAGAGACAATCGATGTACAGTCAGAATCGCCACCAAGAAATCTTGACGGCATTTCGCGGCGGCCGACTGCCACCAGGAAACCATCAGAAAGCCGACAAGCGGAGTCTGACTGGAGTTTGACTGTCGGTCAGAGTAACTTGTTGGCCAATCAGACGTGCTTGACGTACAATCAGGCACAGACAGGTGTCCACTAGAAAACATCGACTGCCAGACAGCGTTACATTGATGGATTTTTCCTTCTGGGGCGCTAAAGAAGTCGAGAGAGAAGGCAGGCAAGGGTGAGGAGACGACCGCCATTTTGATGCAACGCTGTCGGCGCGGAGCACTGTTGAGGCTATGCGTCGTCTGCTACAAGCTTATTTCTTTTTCGCCTGAATAAAAATTTGCGTTCAAACATGGAGAAACTTCATTCTTTAGCTTTTTAAGCCACCGAAGAATAACACTATATCATTTTATTGCCAGAGCCTGCCAAATAAAAGGAAAGAACCGCAATTTGGATATCGATCCCTTGCCGGCAAATGAATGAAAATGGCGGCCTTCCCCGCGCAGCTGGGAGCAGCCGAGAGTTCACGCGCATGCGCTCACGCCTCTCACTCTGTGCCGTGGGCTGATTGGCTCACTCGGGAGGGGGACACTACGGTAGCGAAATCATAGACTGGCCAAACCCTCCCAATATATGGCTCTGCTGCAATGGAAAGATTTTCCTACCCTCATGCTCAACAAGTGTCGACTGGGGATACAACTCCAGTTCATACACTTACTGAGCATGAGGGTAGAGTGTACCAGCAGAGGGCAGGTGTCTGGATAGAAAGAGTTTAGTTGGCACACCAAGAGGCTAACCGATAAAAATGGGTACTACTCTGAGAAAAATGCCAAAAAAGCGCGGATCTCGACTTGGCACTAACAGCGGCACACAGTATCTATTTTACTGACTAAAGGGTACTCAATCATTATTTTCAGCTAACTAATCAAACTAAATATTCGTCCCAGCTTGCGTTTTAGGAAAATCTCTAAATTTACAAGAACTATTAAGACAACGGCTAAAAAAAAGCAATGGCAAAACCAACAATCGAATTTGCCTGCTCTCCAGTAACACGACATCTATGGCAGGCAGACCTGCAGAATGAGCAAGCAGTCTAAAAACAGAGTATGTCCTATGTATAATTTTTTTTCGTGCTGCAAAGCAAGCGCTGGAAGGAGGTTTCACGACATTAACCAAATTTCTTGCAATCAGTCGAGAAAAAGTTAGAGCAGGTGAACTTGTCCTTGCCCCCGGCATAACGTTTTAGTATTGCCCGTGGAAACTCAAATAAATATGTAAATAAAAACAAAAAAGACTAACCTTCATAAAAAAATCTGCAACTTTGGCAAAGAAAAGTTATCTTGACACAAATATGTGGGATACAGTTGTACAGCGTCCATTCGTGTGCTTAACCAATTTTGAGGCAAATCGGCGACACTGAAAAGAAAACGCCCGAGTACCATTAAGAGAAAGACAAAAAGGATGCATACCTGCAACAGAAAAATTTAGAGACGACCACGAGCAGGAAACTCTGGTGAGGCTCTCGAAGTGACTCCCTGCAATGGGCCTGCGCAGACCACAGAACAAGATCAGGTCAGAGCTTGCAGCCATAAGGTGCTTCATACCATGAAGTTCCCGAAGCAGCTGCAATTGGAAGTAAAGTGCATTTCATTTCTCTGCAGAACGGAGAGTTTAATAGCTAGCATGCATTCATAAGGTGATACAGTCATGAATGCACAGACTTTTCAATGCAGCACTATATCACCAAATTGTTAACCGTGCCGGGCAACACTCAAAATTGGAAGCATTATTCCAAACTATCTCAGCTTAAAGTTAACCATGGCAGAAGCTTCAAGCTATCCTTGCAAATTCAGTGCAGAAAGCAAGCCATGTGACCTTCTAGTTGGACGCCATGGTACGTCGAGCTTATAATCATGTGTCACGCTGTTTTTGCTGCAATGGCTTGTAGGGTCAAAAGTGGTCCAGCTTAAAGAGATACAAAGTACAGACGTTTGTGAGTGGGGCCCTGGCCTAGTCTTCAGCTACATTGCGACGTAGGACGTTCCAACCGGGATGTTTGCTGTCTGTAACCATATGATCAGCTTGTGCCCAGCGATTGTTCGAGCTCAGTACATGTGCTCGACAGTGCCGTTATTTGAGAAGCATTTTTATTAATGTTAAACATGACTGACTTACTGAGAGACTGCGTCTCAACGACTAATGACTTGGGATACCTAACTGAATACTGATATATTAACTAAATGCAAAACAATTACCTGGCAGCCATTATAATTTTCAACAGGCTGGGTCGACTCCTCATTAAGTCGAAGGAGTCGATGCGTAATAGGACAATACAAACAAAAATATGCCTTAGAATTCCTTTTGCACCCCTGAAATGATGTGGTTTTGAAGGTAAGATACACAGTGTTCTTGATTTAGAAAGTGCCTCAGCTGTACAAATGCATATGCAGTAAGGGCACTCGCCAAGCCTATTCTCCTCAGCTCTGTCCAGGTTAAGCCAAGTTAGAGTATAGAAGTACACGCTCACTGACAGAATGAGAAAGGCAGGGAGAAGTCTCCGTTGTTCCGCCACCAGCCCAGCCTGCTACCTTCGATGACGTTTCAGCGTCTCATGAGCCTCGAGTGAGCACGTCCGTCCAAAGCGGGGTGAAAAGCACAAGCATGTGCTGGAGGACGCCCAGCCATTCTCTTTTTGTCATCGGCTATACTACATATTTTTAGTACGACATATTTTTAAGTGAGAAAAAGTATTGCAAATATGCAGTCCACCTTTGACCATAATACAAAATTCTGATAAAGATAACAACAGTGTATGCGTATTGCCATCCACCATTTTCCAAATAAGTGCTCCCGCCTATTGGAACATCTACACATGTGGTGCGCGAGTGGGTTCAGGACTGAGAGGCTAGAAAACGAAGCGCTCACAAGGCTTGTCTGGCCCTTCAACCATGCGGGTACATTCGTCGCTAATCCCTGATTTCTAGCCAAATTTTTTTAGAATGAGCAAATCTTGTCCACGCCCGAGGTAGATCACTGATTTGTGATTCCCCCATATTGTGCGAATCCTCCTTCAAACTGCGGTACAACCTGCAAATGAACTCTGTTGTGCTGCGGCACGCGTCCATGCTGCCTGCTTCAGAGGAAAACCACTGCTCGTGTTGAAGACGACATCCCACAACGTACAGGCAACAACGTTTAACGAACTAAAATAAAATTGATATCATTCAATAGACACAGATTGGCTCACAAAGTGTCGACATCGTGATTGTTGTTGTTGGTTTTACTCTTGCATACGAACAAAAGTGACCTCCTCTTTTCTCCGATGTACAGTAAAACCCCTTATCTTCATGGCCCCTATTTCTTCTCGAATCGGTTACAGAGGACATAATCGCGGCCACTGAATTTCACAAAATTAAAGGCCGCAAAAATTAAGGGCTCGCCAACATTAAGGGGTTTACAGTACTTCCGTGTGTCACATGATGTTAACATTTCAAGGAGGCTGAAGGTATTGGTTTAAGAAAAAATTGGCCTATGCAAAAAAAAAACGCCCTTCTCCAGGTTAGGCACGCGAGGTTCTTTTGCACTCCCTATAAGGTGGCAGATTTGTTTCGGCAGAGCTTTTGGTAAAACGGAGTCTCAAAACTAGCTATACTTGGCGTCAACTATTTTGTGCTGCATTGTAAAGGCTAGAGTAGCTTCCACAGTGCTTCAGCCCAGCACTGTTGCGAGAGCATGTGGTTTAGTGTTGCATCCCATTTGCATGGTCTAGAGAAACTAGCGCTGACAGAGTTGGAGCACTCCGGAATAATAACACGCCGCTGTGCATTTCTTAAAAGTGGATTCGATCCAGGCACGTAGCAGGGGGTTGCGCATGAGACCACGATCTACTACTACGTAGCAGGGCGGGGGCAACCCCCCCCCCTCCCCTCGAAACAAAATCCTGGCTACGTGCCTGATTCGAACAAAGGTAAAAACAATATGTGTACTTACGGCGGCCATACTTGCCATACTTGCCTTTCCCAAGCATGATCACTTGTCCCTCGGTAGCATCATCCAGTAAGAAGCACCAGCAACACGCCCATGAGACGCCGCCGACTCCTGGATTGAATGACGACCCGCCTCAGGTCTTGGAAGAAGATCCGGAACACTGCTTTATGCCAGATGTTGTATCTGGCGGTGCAGGGGCTAAAAGTAGAAATTAACAAATTTATCTGAAGCGATACATTCTAGCATAAACTCTAGGATAGCAGGACTTTTCAGGTCAGTGATGCGTTTTAATTAAACACAAATGGTTGGAGCCTAAAAATTTAATTTGCGACCTACAATATTTACAGGCTCAACCAACTCTGAATAAGTGGAACACTTGACATTAAAGATTGGTCTCACCATGACTGTCTACAAACATCCACATAATAATTTCCATGAACCTATGTATTTCAAGAAAATACTTGGTGCGAGCTGTTTAGAAAACCATAACACTTTTTAACACTAATAGAAAGCCTGTAGTGTGCCACAAATTAAGCAGTTTTCACTTCATTATGAAGAGGAATTACACATCTGTGAACCTTCAAACTAGGCCTGCACTGAATTGCTTTCTTAAGTTGAATGTGCTATGCTCTGTTCACTATATAAATCTTTGCAGAGCTGACAATGTGCAAGTTCCTGTTTTTTTATACTTCACATCTCCCGACTGCTGGGCGTGATAGGTACATAAGATTGCTGACACCAACGTAACACAATGATTATTTTAAGATATTGTTTGGGTATAGCAAGAGCGATGCCATCTGCGGGAAGTTATTTGTGTGACACCGTCAAAACTACATCTGCGGGCTTCACATGGTTCACATGTTAATCATGTCTGAAGACTCCTTTTTGTAATTGGAACTCCATCCAACCCAAGATTTGAATATGCCTTTTGCATTTTAGGCTTAGTAGTGCTTTTGCTGTTTCACTTAAGGAATAGGTAAGAAGAATGCTTATTTCGAGTGGCATACCTAACACCTGGTGGCACGAGGACTCCCTGTCGCGACGCTAATCAAAAGTCACTGGCAGGGAGATGCTGCGATGCTTTTGTTGCTGGGATTACCTCCCCCATGGTCCTGGCCAGACCACAGAAGAAGATTGAGTCCAAGCTTGTGGCCACTAGGATCTCCAGATCTTGAGGCACCCAGGTAGCTGAAAATAAAAACAAATCACACTCAAGTACTTGGCAGAGATACATTACAATGAATAGCATATTCTTGAGTGATCAGCACATAGATCCTTTTATTTTTATACTTTGTACTTGTACTTATAAAAAAAACTGCTCCTTCACTGCCACAGCCATAGTCTCCCCTGAGGACAAGGCCATGTAGGCATTGAAATGATGGGTACCTAATTAAGGCAAATGATTAAACGCGTTCGTTTAACCCTCTTTTGCGCCAACCTGAGAGATTTCTGTCGAATATTCACATTCAACTGTAAAGACTATAAAACACTACTACTGCAATGGTAAGATTTTCCTACCCTCATGCTCAACGAGTGTCGAGTGGGGATACAACTCCAGTTCATACACTCACTGAGCATGAGGGTATAGTGTGCCAGCAGAGGGCAGGTGTCTGCATAGAAAGATTTTAGTTGGCGCACCAAGAGGCTAACCAATAAAAATGGGTACTACTCTAAGCAAAATGTCAAAAAAGTGCCGATCTCGACTTGGCACTAACAGTGGCACACAGTGTCTATTTTACTGACTAAAGGGTACTCAATCATTATTTCCAGCTACCTAATCAAACTAAATATTCGTCCCGGCTTGCTTTTTAGGAAAATCTTTAAATTTACAAAAAAACTATTAAGACAACTGCTAAATATAAAAATGGCAAAACCAACAATCGAATTTGCCTGCTCTCCGGTAGCATGACATCTATGGCAGGCAGACCTGCAGAATGAGCAAGCAGTCTAAAAACAGGGTATGTCCTATGTATAATTTTTTTTCGTGCTGCAGAGCAAGTGCTGGAAGGAGGTTTTACGACATTCATTTTTCACAACCCAAGTTCTTGCAATCAGTTGAGAACAAGTTCGAGCAGTGAACTTGTCTTCGCCACTGGCATAACGTTTTAGTGTCGCCCATCGAGACTCAAATAAATTTGTAAATAAAAAGAAGACCAACCTTCATAAAAAAATCTGTAACTTTGGCAAAGAAAAGTTATCTTGACAAAAATATGTGAGGTACAGTTGTACAGCGTCTATTCGTGTGCTTAACCAATTTTGAGGCACATCGGCGACAATGAAAAGAAAACGCCCAAGTACCATTACGGGAAAGACAGAAAAAATGCATACCTACACCAGAAAACTTTAGGACGACCACGGGCAGGAAACTCTGGTGAGGCTCTCGGAGTGACTCCCTTCAATAGCCCTGCGCAGACCACAGAACAAGGTCCGGTCAGAGCTTGCAGCCATAAGGTGCTTCATACCATAAAGTTCCAGAAGCCGCTGCAATTGGAAGTAAAGTGCATTTCATTTCTCTGCAGAACGGAGAGTTTAATAGCTAGCATGCATTCATTAGGTGATACTGTCATGAATGCGCCGACTTTTCAATGCAGCACTATATCACCAAATTGTTAACTGTGCCGGGCAACACTAAAAACCGGAAGCATTATTCCAAACTATCTCAGCTTAAAGTTAACCACGGCAGAAGCTTCAAGCCATCCTTGCGAATTCAGTGCAGAAAGCAAGCCATGTGACCTTGTAGTTGGACGCCATGGTACGTCGAGCTTATAATCATGTGTCACGCTGTTTTTGCTGCAATGGCTTGTAGCGTCAAAAGTGGTCCAGCTTAAAGAGATACAAAGTATAGACGTTTGTGAGCGGGGCCCTGGCCAAGTCTTCAGTTACATTGCGAGGTAGGTACTCAGACGTTCAAACCGGGATGTTTGCTGCCTGTAACCACGCGACCAGCTTGTGCCCAGCTATTGTTCGAGTTGAGTATATGACCTCGACAGTGCCGTTATTTGACAAGCAGTTTTACAAATGTTAAAAATGACTGACTCACAAAGAGACTGCGTCTCAACGACTAACGACTTGGGATACCTAAATGAATACTGATATATTAACTAAATGCAAAACAATTATCTGGCAGGCATTATATTTTTCAACAGGCTGGGTCGACTCCTCATTTAGTCGAAGGAGTCGATGCGTAATAGGACAATACAAACAAAAATATTCCTTAGAATTCGTTTTGCACCCCCAAATGATGTGTTTTTGAAGGCAATATACACAAGACACTTGATTTAGAAAGTGCCTCAACTGTACAAATGCATATGCAGTAAGGGCACTCGCCAAGCCTATTCTTCTCAGCTCTGTCCAGGTTAAGCCGAGTTAGAGTATAGAAGTACACGCTCACTGACAGAATGAGAAAGGCAAGGAGAAGTCTCCGTTGTTCCGCCACCAGCCCGCCTGCTACCTTGAATGACGTTTCAGCGTCTTATGAGCCTCGAGTGAGCACGGTGAAGCACGCACGGTGAAGCAACCGAACACCACCCTGGAGGGCTTGCCCGGACACTTCCCCGGGTACAGCCAGACTTGAGACCAGCTGAAAGATAACCGTCCCAGCGAGCAACTCACTAAACAACTTTGGACCCACATCACCCGTAACATCATCCCGCCACCCTCACCCACAAGCTCCATTTCAACATCGTCAGCACCTCTCTGTCATCTGTACACAATCTCATCCCATCGTCATTAGATGCGGCGCCGCAGGCCTTCATGGTATGGGCTCCTTGCCTTTCTGCGGCGCCGCGGTTCTCCTGAAACCAAAATAAATATTATTATTATTATTATCCGTTCAAAGTGAGCTGAAAAGTAGAAGCGCGTGCTGGAGGACTTGTCCCCCGGTAGCACCATCCAGTAAGAAGCACCAGCAACACGCCCATGAGACGCCGCCGACTCCTGGATTGAATGACGACCCGCCTCAGGTCTTGGAAGGAGATCCGAAACACTGCTTTAGGCCAGATGTTGTATCTGGCGAGGCAAGGGGCTAAAAATAGAAATTAACAAATTTATCTGAAGCGATACATTCCTATAGCATAAACTCTAGGATAGCAGGACTTTTAGGTCAGTGATGTGTTTTAATTAAACACAGAAATGGTTGGTTTATATGATGAACCAGCAGCCCCCGTTTTGCATAAATGTAATCGACAGGGTGAAAACAATCGCTAGTATGAGTTGGTCAAGAGAACGCTCGCGGTGTACAGAAGCTTCGTTCAATTCACATGCACCTCCTGCACCGGTGCAGAAAAGTGTGGGCGGTGTACTTCATGTAAGCGATTTGGCGAGCGACGAGACGAGCTACAGCGACAAGGACTCGCTGTCGCTCAGTCAGCCGCGCGACGAGACACACCTTATGAAAGCAATTGGTGTTAGCGATCAAGGCGATGAGCGACGTTTTCTAGAAACCCAAACACCGAGCGACGCAAGCAGCGACAGTGAGAAATCTTTGTCGCTCGTCGCCGGCACTCGTAGCTTGTCGCCGTCGCTCGTCTCGTTGATCGCTATATTGCTTACATGCCGTTCAGAAAGGCGCTCTAAGTGCTTAGCATTGCATTGGGACCAGCCTCGCATCCAGCCATAACCAGTTTTTTTTTTTTTTTTAAGCCGCCCAAGTAGAAGTTAACATTGTACATTGTTTTCAAGCATGGCTCCTCATTCATCGGCTCGATTTACATTTTTGGTAAATGAAAAACCGTGATTAAGCAAAATAGCCCTTTTGCGAAATCCCCCAAGCGCCCCGGCCCGCGCGCGAGGAATTTTGGGAGAGACTGTCCCTCGCCTGGCCGCTGTGCCTTGAGATCGCATTGCCTTGTCGCTTCCCTAGCTCCTCTTAATCCTCTGTTTTTCGATTCCATTACCTATTTTTATCTATTCCAGTGTATTTTTTATTGCTTCTAAGTGTTTCTATTATTTTCTGCGCGCGATATTTCTTGTATATTTATATAGTATTTGTGTCTTTACTTTGCCTTTTTCGACGGGAGTGCCGACGGACAACACGCCGCTTCGCGCGTCGTTCCCCAGGTGAGTACTACCGTTGCTACCGATTCCTATCGCGCTGTTAGCTGTTCATTTTGGTTCATTGGACCCGCGTGCAGTCGAGAGGAGCCGTTTATGAACACCCGCGCACATGTAGGCAAAGCTCTGAATCAACACTCGCGACGCGAGAGCCGAGTGCGCTGTGATTTGGCCGCCCGCGCTCGCTCCGTTGACTCGCACTGTAGCGTATGCCTTCGAGTGCCGCTTACTTGACCAAGATACAGCACGCCGCTTTGTCGCCGCGAACCATTTGTCCGAATGCCTGCGAAACCGTAACACCGTTTGACATATCCAACGCTGCGGCGCCTGGCAACTGCACACAGCGGCGCGCAGTTGTCAGCACTTGAAAAAGGTTGTTTGCAACTGACAACCGCCTAGCAGATAGATTAAGAAGGCATACCATAAGCGCATACAAGCCGCTACGTTGGGCCACCGGCGCTTGCGAAGGGCTCGCGCCGCAGCGCGCAGTTGTCAGGCACCGCAGCGTTGCATATGCCTCAGCTTCGCAAACATTCGGACAAATGGTTCGCGGCGACAAAGCGGTGTGCTGTATGTTGGTCAAGTAAGCGGCACTCGAAGGCATACGCTACAGTGCGAGTCAACAGAGCGAGCGCGGGCGGCCAAATCACAGCGCACTCGGCTCTCGCGTCGCGATTGTTGATTCAGAGCTCTGCCTACCCCTATGACATGTGCGCGGGTGTTCATAAACGGCTCCTCTCGACTGCACGCGGGTCAAATTGAACCAAAATGAACAGCTAACAGCGCGATAGGAATCGGTAGCAACGGTAGTACTCACCCGGGGAACAACGCGCGAAGCGGCGTGTTGTCCGTCGGCACTCCCGTCGAAAAAGGCGAAATAAAGACACAAATACTTATATATATACAAGAAATATCGCGCGCAGAAGAGAATAGAAACACTTAAAAGCAATAAAAAATACACTTGAACAGATAAAAATAGGTAATGGAATCGAAAAACAGAGGATTAAGAGGAGGCAAGCGACAAGGCAATGCGATCTCAAGGCAGAGCGGCCAGGCGAGGGACAGTCTCTCCGACAATTCCTCGCGCGCGGGCCGGGGCGCTTGGGAAAATAGCAAATCGTCTATTACTCTAGCTCAAAATTGTCACGAACACTTGGCACACATGTTTACACTGAAGCGCACCTAACATAATTTAAAAGTAGAACGAAAACGGGACGAGATTCGCTTACCGCTTCACGGAGACAGGCGCCTTCGGATCCTAAGCCTAACGGGCGAACTGGGCGAACTTCGAAGTCTCCGGCGATCGGACGAGGCGAGCCGGCTGCGCTTCGCTGACCACGCCTGGTTGAACTATGAGAGGCGCCGTCGAGTTGAGAACCAGAGTCGCACTAGAAGCGGACCGCCAAACAGCTGTCCCGTAAAACGTAAAACGAGCCGACGACCCCACGCCACTACGTCGCCATCTCCGCGGCGACGGGAACTGGAAGCGTGGAAGCCGGGAAGTTAGCAAAGCCGCAGCAGCGGAAGCCACCGGGCGGAAGCTTTACGTTTCGGTTTCGCTTTTCTCTTTCTCCGACGCCGGCTACGGTTGCGGGGTGGTGGGTTTGCGGCTGGTTCAGACGACGAGAGGAGCCACGAAAAGTCGCCGAGTTGGCCGAGTACGAGTCACGGCCCACAATACGAGCAACGGGCCGTTTGCCGCTGTCGACCGGTGACGCGGTATCCTCGGCTTGGTGTCACGATCGGTTTGTTGCCGTGCACGTTGGCTTTGCTATGCGGTACGGCTGATGCGGCTGTCGAATACTTGTGGAGCACATTATTCGAGACAGTCGCCCCAAGACGTCGCCGTGAAGAGTTGACCGAGGAATTTGTGTGAGCTCAACGTCGGTCTATGTTCCGTTTCGACATGTATGGTATATGTAACGATACCGTTGGTAAATGATGGACGTTTTTCTTGGAAGATGGCGGTCGCCTCTCTGCATGTATGATTTTGTGATACCGGTCGTCCTGTGGTATAAGCGTTTTGTGGAAAGTTGTCGGTCGCCTACGTCATCGGACGCAAAATCATACCAGGCACACCGATTCATATCGGTAAGCAAACTGGCTGCCTGTGTAGAAAGAGGCGGAGCCATAGCGGTGCCGGTATCTCCAGTTATGCAGAACGCCAAACCAAACTAGCTGCATCCATAATAACAAGAAATTATGGTGGTGTCATACCAGAACTGTTGAAGCAGCAGGTATGTTTCTCGTACGTTTTTCCAATAGGGACGCGGTATCCTCGGCTTGGTGTCACGATCGGTTTGTTGCCGTGCACGTTGGCTTTGCTATGCGGTACGGCTGATGCGGCTGTCGAATACTTGTGGAGCACATTATTCGAGACAGTCGCCCCAAGACGTCGCCGTGAAGAGTTGACCGAGGAATTTGTGTGAGCTCAACGTCGGTCTATGTTCCGTTTCGACATGTATGGTATATGTAACGATACCGTTGGTAAATGATGGACGTTTTTCTTGGAAGATGGCGGTCGCCTCTCTGCATGTATGATTTTGTGATACCGGTCGTCCTGTGGTATAAGCGTTTTGTGGAAAGTTGTCGGTCACCTACGTCATCGGACGCAAAATCATACCAGGCACACCGATTCATATCGGTAAGCAAACTGGCTGCCTGTGTAGAAAGAGGCGGAGCCATAGCGGTGGCGGTATCTCCAGTTATGCAGAACGCCAAACCAAACTAGCTGCATCCATAATAACAAGAAATTATGGTGGTGTCATACCAGAACTGTTGAAGCAGCAGGTATGTTTCTCGTACGTTTTTCCAATAGGGCGTCTTATACTTTTGCCTTTGAAACCTCTCCTGCTCTCACAGTGTTGCTCTATTTGTGCTGCCATGTGATCTATTAGAGTATATTTGGAACATAGCCATGGTTAATAGAGCATAAGAGCAACCGTACATATTGTTTTCCCCCTTTATTGATAGCAACTCGCCTGAACATCTGGACGATCCAGAACTCCGTGGCCGATACATGATGCAAAGACATCTATGCACGACACACCTTCAAAACTTTGCCGCGGCGCCGATTCTTGATCGGTATCCAAGCGTGCGAAGGCACAGAGACTCAGCGCTTTGTCATGCCAAGGAAGCTTTGATCACGCCGCAAGACTGGCGTAACTTGCTTTCGACGAGTTGTACCTTTTTCCTGCGGCACTGCGCTTCCGTAAAAATTTACACGTGTTCTCAACAGCAAGTATCACAGCTTACACAGGGTTTTAAAGAACTTCTTCGACAAATGACGACGAACGAGTAGAAAAAGTGTCTTCAGCACGCTGCCGCCAGCCTCCGCAACGCTCCAAAAACATGTTTTTCGACATGCAAGATGGCCGCACTCGCGGAGCGGGGATGTGCGATCGAACAATTGTCATAGAGATTAGTGAGTTTATATGTAAAAAAGTTCTTGTCTATGGCAGTTTGTTTCGACGTAGGCCACTGATCTGCACTAGAGGGCTGGATGGCGCATTGAGCAAACAGGTACGAAGCCACCGGAAGTAAGCAGCTTGTCCCGGAAGTGAGCGCTTGACAGGCTTTCCCACTCTTACGAGCGGTGGTCCAAACAGTTTCCATGGCGCTTGATTTGCTTTTGTTATATCAAGAGAGCCTGCTTTTTGCACAATAACAGTTCATGCAGGCCCGAGAAGTCTTTTTGGAAGCCATTTGATGTGTGAGAATTTCGAGATTCTAGTTGATTAAGTGTATATGCCCCAAGTTCAAATGCCTCATTCTCAAGATTGATTACTAAAAGGGATTATTAAAACCCACGTGAAAATGCAAGAAAGAATGAACCAAAACATTAACTAAATGCACTATAAGACCCAGCAAACACTCGACTTCCTGGACAAGCATCGAACTTCCGGTGGCTTCACTTGCGCCCGACTCGGAGCGAGGCTAAGCGCCTTCCAGCCCCCTATGGTAGAGATCAGTGAGATAGGCCTACCAGACGAACGACGGCCATGCGTGCATAACATACCGCGGGATGGCACCACCGACGTCATTAGATGCTAGAGAGCCTCAAGTAAGAGCGTGTTTAACTTAAACCACGGAGAGCGTTTGCAATTTAACGGCGGCATTAGAGATGGCAGATTATACACTTTTTCGCGTGTAAAAAAATGCCTATCCTATCGGAACAAAAATGGTGTCTAAAAAAAGTGTTATTTTATTCTTCGCATAAAATCTTCAAGCATCTGTTTATAACCGGATTTACGTTGAGAAACCATTCGTAGCCCCATAGCCCCACAGCAAAAGTTTGCAATTTAATGGCACCCATAAACATATGCCCCGATCTAGCAGTTGAACACACTCTTGAGGCTCTCTATCAGATGCTGGCTGGAAGCAGACGACGACATGCCACCTGCTTTGGCCGCTATGATTTATTAAATACTTTCAGCAGATATGATGTATTACCGCTCAATAATAAATAGGACTGAGGTACACAAACCACTTCCGTCCCACGGTGAGCTTCCATAGACGAAAACAATTTTGTTCTTTCATGAAATTGAGGAACCCCGAGCTACTCGCTTATATTTGCCTACGTAAAAGCGACTATTAAAATATGTGCTCAAGCAAAAAGTGGCCACTCTCCGAGAAGAGTGTGCAACCCTTAGTTTCCCTTTTGTAGTAGCTTCTCATTGGCTGGAACGATTATTGTTGCCTTCCGTGGGAGGAAGAGCGGTGTCAATCATTGTTCCGGTGGCACCGATTACTTGTGGAACACTCGTATGAAGCTTCCTCCCATTATTTTCATTTTAGGAAAAAATGCTTGTTGTGACATGTGTGGTTTATTCGCTATGTTAAAATAGTTTTGTTGCTTTGCAGTTGTCGAAGATGGGACTGATTTAGTAATTGCATTGAGATTTAAAGGCAATGAGGTCCTTGCCAAAGTTCTGTGTTTTTGCTTTCTATCCCCTTTTATTACAACATTTCCAACAGCAATCTTTTTGCTGCGAATAATTGTGTGTTATAATTGCAGTTATAATAGTTTTTATGGCACTTTGAGGAACTGCGGGAATTTCTATAGTACTTGCATCACTTTTTACAATGTGATAAACCGGAATCGCCTGCTCCAAAAGCTCAAATGTGGGGGACACGCTACCACAGCCATGATGAAGCACTCACACATCTTTTTGCTGCAGATTATACTTCTGAGCATCGCCAGCAATGACGGGGCCCATATGCTGGACGAACCACAGGACGCCACGGAATTGATCGTTCTCGAGCCAACCACGGGAAAACAGTGGCTCCTGGGACCCATCTTGGTGGATTTCAAGTTGGGAGCATTAGGAGCCTGCCAACACTGGTCTTCAGCTACGATGCCTCTACAAAAGCCGCTATCCCACGCCAGTCATTCGAGGCACGCTACCACAGCCATGATGGAGCGCTCGGACATCTTTTTGCTGCAGGTTCGTTATTTGAATACTTCAGCTTGCCGTCGTTCAAGCAACTATTATCTGCTAGTGGTATCCTGCCCCAGTACTTGGTTGTGCCGTTTTCGTTGCGTGTGCTCTTGGTTTCAGGACGTCATGTCCTTAAGTTTGCAGTGTGAAATAAATTAAATGAAATGTGTGCTACAAAAGCCATGTTTTTGCTACAATAACTGCTACAAGCAGTTCTTTTGTAAGTTTCACCACTGATGATTACATTTTGTCTGTTAATGCATGGAAACATTAGCCACTTGTGCTTTCTTGCCTTTGAAACATTCTCAGATAATGATATGGTTTGAAGTTCAACTGCATCATTGTTTACTTTTACAATGCAACACGCATCTCCAATGTTGAACTCGAAGAGCTTCCCGCAGTGCCCATCTGCATCACACTGGGAAAGCCTTTGTGCATCTTTTGGCATGCAGGATACAGCACTACTTTATTTCAATTGTAGGCTACTCTATTAGCCAAGATTTGTACTTGGAGTGTGGTTCGGTACAAGGAAAACAGTTTTTCTCCATATGTTCACAAATCTGGTTCCCTCCATTTTCAATTGTATATAAGTGGCTCAGATAAGAAAGATTGTAAATAATTTGATTTTCAAATTATTTACAAAAACTACACAACAAGTAATCACCCTGTGCCACCTACCTTATGTGAATGCTGAGGATGCTTGCGTTTGTTTATTGGTTGAAGGTAATCAAGATCCTTTTTTAACAAAGAGATGGACCGGATGAGGAAGCAGTTGTCGTTGTCACGAGCCAAAATTTCACCAGCTTCCACATATCCTTGTGATTCTATCCTGATATCCTGTAGTTATCTGATCTTATTGAACTCTGTCATGCAACCGCATCTGGTAACAGTACTGCCAAATGTTCACACGACACCGAGGGCTGTCTTTGATATAGGGCTTTGCTTGACCTGCATAGGCTATGCAAAAGCGGATCCTATATTGTTCCCACCACACAATGCACCTGGAGGTGTCTCCTCTTCCAACGTTTTTTTTTCGCTCCCCTTCTCTGGTAAATACACAAACTGATATCCATGTGGGGTAGGTGGTGCCATATGATTTAAGTTGTCTTCTATGTTTTGTGTTTTCTTTTTAATTCCTGGTAGCAAACCTCCACTGAGAGTGATCCTTTTGTTTGCCGAAGTCACTTCTATCCGTACCTGTTTTTTATGTTTCCTTTGTGACGTATCAACAAGCCAAACTACAATTTTAGTCACCATGGATTTTTATCCTAATTATATTGAGGAGTAGGATCACTTGTGGCTCTGTTTTGGTTGTTGGAGCACCATAAAAATTTACACTATGTTTCATGGGAGTTACTTCAGCTCAAGTTCATTACCCTCCGGGACATTCTCGTGGAATGCATTATATGGGGGGAAACAAGAATTTGTAGCGGCAATAACAATATACTAAATAGATTAAGCATTAATTTCACGTACACATAAACAATTGTTTATGTGTACGTGTAAAACAAAAAACAGCTGTAGAAATTATTTTAGCATTCAGCTGGTTCTAGACTTTTCAGGAATGGAAAAAATGAAATCTAAGTATGTCACTGAAGCCCATTACATGTTAGTATAAAACTGCCAAATTTATTTATCAAAGAACGCATTAGTTTCACACAAAAATTATATTTAGTTGCGGGACCCTCGGATCCACCTATTCAGCAAGCCAGCCATGTTTGCAGGCGTTGGTGACGACATCTGCCTCGTCCCTTTAGTGTCCCTAGTCAGTCCCAAGCGGCGAGGCGGTGCCACTCGTAGATCTCTTGTATGCACTTCCAGGCATGGTTCAGAAGGCGCCCAGGCGTCCTTCGCCCCAACATGCTCCTTTACCCCACTTTTCCCTCCCAAGTTTTGGGCAGTTGGAATATCTGGCACAGCTTGCTCCTTCGAATTCAACGTCACTTTTGGAGGGAGACGGCAGAGGAAGAAACAGGTACAGAGCCTGAGTAACAAACATGCGTGGCGTGGCGAACGCGGGTAGAGAACAACGAAAGAGAGAGTGTTAAAAATCTCAATCAGAGTCACGTGGTTTATGGACGAGCTGCCGTCGCCACAGTAGGAGTTGTGTCAAGGTATCCTGGTCACTAGATAAAAACAACGAACATTAAAAAAAAATTTGTAATTATTGGAGTTTTAAATATTCTGAAATGTTTCGTGTATGTCCAGTAACCTATGGTGCTGTCATGTAACAAATACTCTAACTTGCCTAATTTCTGTGTCCATGCCCCTTTCAAGTAATTTCATTTGGGTTTACAGCTTTCTTAAATCACACTGGCACCTGCAGTGCACTCGTGTAAGTCATAGTTTCCAGATATCGGGAGGTTTAGTTTGCCATCGCATTCTATTCAGAACCTAACCACATTCCACATATTTTGTTTTCCAGGTTCTGTAGTTGTTCATATGGACTTGATTGCTCTGGAAGTTATGATGATTGCCTTCCACATGAAAGCTGGACGTGACCCACTAATTAATTCTCAAGAATAAAGGTATGCACGTGTTTTACTCCCTACTGCATCTTGTGTGCACTTCCTCAAAATTTCTTACTAACGACGGTGTTCAAGCACCTGTTTATCTCTGGGAGGTGCACTTTCTTAAATCACGCTGGCACCTGCAGTGCACTTATCGTGTAACTCATAGTTTGCAGATATCGGGAGGTTTAGTTTGTCATCGCATTTTATTCAAAACTATCACATTCCACATTTTTTGTTTTCCAGGTTCTGTAGTTGTTCATATGGACTTGATTGCTCTGGAAGTTATGAAGATTGCCTTCCACATGAAAGCTGGACGTGACCCACTAATTAATTCTCAAGAATAAAGGTATGCACGTGTTTTACTCCCTACTGCATCTTGTGTGCACTTTTTGAAATTTCTTACTAACACGGTGTTCAAGCACCTGTTTACCTCTGGGAGGTGCACTTGTCAGTAACATCTGAAATTAACTTGTGACAGCAGGCTTGAAGAAACTCATTGAATGCGGCAACTCCATCTTCGAAGGCATTTTTCAAACTTCCCTTGCTAAAATGGTTTTGTAGCATAAGTCACAAGTTGGTTTCACTGTCTAGCATCTGCCAGAATTAAGCTGAGGTTCCTGCACTGCACTTATGTGCAGGGCTTAAAGTCTGGGGGTCTCAGGGGTCTCGGACCCCCACTGATTTTAACGGATGGTCTGAGACCCTCCTCCACAGCCCCAGCATTAGTGAAATCAAAATCATATCTTGCAATAAAATAGCTTGTTTTCAGGGATGTGACATTTGGGGATTAGCGATTTGAGGGTTGCAGGTACGGCGGGGACAGAGTCAGCAGTTGGTTTTATTGTATGTGCATCTAATACATTTCGTCAGAACCCTCCCCCTGCCCTCCCCTTCTTGTAGGGACCCCCTCAACTTACGGAAGACTTCAAGCACTGCTTATGTGTAACTCATAGTTTGCAGCAATCGGGAGGTTTATTCTGTCATCACATTCTGTTCAGAACCTAATCACATACCACATTTTTTTGTTTTGTTTTCCAGGTTCTGTAGTTCTCCATGTGGACTTGATTGCTCAGGAAGTTAGAGATTGCTTTCCACGTAAATGCTGGACGTGGCCCACTAATTATTTCAAGAATAAGGGTATGAACATGTTTTACTTCGTACTGCATCTTATGTGCACTTGCTTGAAATTTCTTACTAACACGGTGTTTAATTATCTCTGGAAGGCACAGTTGGCAGAAACTTCTGAAATTAACTCGTGACCACAGGCTTGAAGGAACTCATTGGACGCGGCAATTCCGTCTTCAAAGGCATTTTTCGAACTTCCCTTGTTAAAATGGTTTCGTATCATAAGTCACAAGGTGGTTTCACTGTTTAGTGCCCTCCAGAGTTAAGATGAGGCTCCTGCAATGCGCTTACACGTAACTCGTAGATTGCAGAAATTGGGAGGTTTATTCTGTCATCGCATTCGTTCCTAACCTAATCACATTCCACTTTTTTTTCCAGGTTCTGTAGTTCTCTATGTGGACTTGATTGCTCTGGAAGTTAGATTGCCTTCCACATGAAAGCTGGACGTGGCCCACTAATTATTTCTCAAGAATGAAGGTACGAACATGTTTTACTTCGTACTGCATCTTACGTGCACTTGCTTAAAATTTCTTACTAAAACATAGTCTTGTGCGAATAGTAGATTTTGAGTTCGAAGCGAATAGAGGTATTGGCCGAATATTTTCGATTTGAATATTGAATAGTTTTTTCATGCTTTTTACTATCATTGCATAATGCTTAGACGAAAACCCAGCTAAACTCGTGAAGGTTGTTCCACTTGTTCGTTTATAAGCCAAGTATATTCTATCTATATTTATGAACTGTGACCTCAGAAGTTCTGATGTCTTGGGATGGCAAGTAAACGATGGATTTGACATAAAATGAATCCTATAGAGATGCCCAATTGAGTGAATTTACAAATCTTGCTATATAAATAATCTTTCTTTAATTTGAGTTAAAAAATGAAAGCTGTTTACAACTCCCTGTAACGCCGGATTAGAGCGCAGCTCTTGAGGAGGAGGAGGGAAGGGTACTGAGTGGATGAGGTGGGATAGTCCCTGAGGTCACGTGACCTCAAGGGAGGGGCGTCATGTGACCTCAGGGGGTGACCCTCGTGAGGGTAACGCTCGTGACCCTCGTGAGGGTAACTCTCATAACCCTCGTGACCCTTGTGAGGGTGAGCCTCGTGAGAGTAACCCTCGTGACCCAAGTGAGGGTAACCCTTTCGAGGGTAACTAACTCTCGCAACCCTCGTGAGGGTAACGCTTGTGACCCTCGTGAGGGTAACCCTCGTGAGGATAACCCTCGTGAGAGTAACCCTCGTGACGTCATTATGGGAAACTTCCCATAATGCAACGCGCGATTACGCAGACGCCGCTCAAGCCGGAAACGGGCGCCTAAGAGCTGCGCTCCAAAAGAATGAATCGCGCATGAGGAACGCAGGTTGTAAGGACATCTCTGCCTAACATAGTATACTCTTGCATAACAGTCAGTTTAATTTTGAAACTTTTACTACGAAGTAGATATACACATTCACAAAGTTTCCATTTATTTTCAAATACAGCCAGCACGCGTGCAACCCGCGTTCAATGTACTATGCTTTTCTTCCAAGCACGCAATTGCGATATTTCTACTTTCCCAAGTGTTTATCGTGGCGGGTTATCCTGTTGAGTGCGCTTCTTACCGAGCACCGATGTAATGCAGAGAAGCAACACACGCGAAGCTCGCTTCCGCAGGTATTGCTTCTCCGCAGTGCAGCGGTGCTCGGTAAGAAGCGCACTCAACGGGACTAGCCCGCCGCAACCAACACTTCGAAAAACACGAATAGTGCAGTTCTTCTCAAAGCGAATATAGAATAGTGTATTATTCGAAACTACTGTTCGAAATTCCGAATATTCGCACAACCCTACTAACACGGTGTTTAATTATGTCTGGGAGGCACAGTTGTCAGTAACTTCTGAAATTAACTCGTGACAACAGGCTTGAAGTAACTCATTGGACGCGGCAATTCTGTCTTCAAAGGCATTTTTCGAAGTTCCCTTGTTAAAATGGTTACGTATCATAAGTCACAAGTTGGATTCACTGTTTAGTGCCCGCCAGAATTCAGCTGAGGCTCCTTCATTGCGCGTACAGGTAACTCATAGTTTGCGGAAATTGGGTGGTTTATTCTGTCATCACATTCTGTTCATAACCTAACCACATTCCACATTTTTGTTTTGTTTTTCAGGTTCTGTAATTCTTCATATGGACTTGATTGCTCAGGAAATTAGAGATTGCCTTCCACATGAAAGCTGGACATGGCCCACTAATTGTTTCTTAAGAATAAAGGTATGAACATGTTTTACTTAATACTGTATCTTGTGTGCACTTCCTTGAAATTTCTAACACAGTGTTTAAGCAGCTGTTAATCTCTGGGATGCGCAGCTGGCATTAACTCCTGAAAGTAACTTGGGCCCACAGCCTAGTCACATTCCCTGGGCACTAGATATTTAATTTGAATTGTTCCCGCATCAAAAATTAGTTTACGTGTTGTCTGTAACTTGCAGCGGCAGAAAGCTGTAACTCTCAATCACTGAGCTGCACGTCATGCGTGACGACGGGAATCGTTCCGACATTAAAAATTAGGTGGCGTGTTGTCCGCACCTTGCAGCAATGTGTTAAGGCAGCCTAGGTAATGACCAGTCGAGTCGGGGTTCCATGTCAGACTGTTTACTCAGCTCGTGCTGTGTGTTAACGTCGTCGTCGTTAGACTAGCTAAAAAAAAGAGAAAGAAAATAAAGCGAATCAGAACATAACATTTTCCCCTCCTCTGTTTTTTTTTGTTTTTTTTAGTTAGGGAGTAAGCTGGAGGAATAAGCACATAACATTTTCTCCTCTATTTTTTAGGGTTAAAAAATAACGAAAAATGCCAAGAACAAAGAAAAAGAGATAAAGAAAAACAAAACACACACACACACGCACAACACAAAACACAAATCATCGCTTTGCAGTTACTTCCGATCACCGAGATCCACTGTTCTGTTCAAGACAATCAGTTTCAACACTTTTTTTTTCTAAATTAAGTTACTACTGCTTAAGTAAAATGACGAAAAGAAAAGCAGTTCAGTTCATCGTGCAGCATAGTTCCCATAGCGCTCTGGTGGCGGACGATCACGTCCAGAGCGCCTCAGAGGCATAGGCGTAGGATGAGCGGTCGAAACCCCTTTCTTGGTGGTGAGTCTAAGGCTGGACTGCACACAGGCGTTAGCGATCCAGTTTGTTGCTGTCCGTTCCACCTAGGCTGTTGTGGCTGCCAGTTATGGTGCCTGTGGCTGACGCTAGCAGGGGAAACAGCAACTTTCGAGAACCGACTGCTCTTAGCAGGGGTCGATGTGTTTTGCCTCTGGCTCTGGTGGTTGGTCTTCGGGGCTGCTGCGAGTTTTGAGGCGTTCCATACTCGACCGTCTTCCAATCGGAACGTCCACCGACCTACGCGCTTTATGGTGCGCTGTGGTGGTCCCAAGGTCGGCTCTCCTTTGGGGACTTTTCCTGGTTGCTTCACTCGAACCCAGTCTCCAACACAAAATCTCGGGGTCTTCGCTGCTCGATGCTGGTCTGTGTACCTTTTGGTGTATTCCTGCTTCTGCTGTACTCGTTGACGCAGCCGTTGCAGCTCCTCGAAAGGGTTTTGCAGGAACTGCGCCGACGACAGCCCGAGGATGTTGAGCCGGGTCCGTGGCTTGCGTCCGTGCAGCAGGAGGGCAGGACATAGTCCAGTGGTGGCATGGGGCGTGCAGCGGTATATCATCAAGTAGTCGACGAGTGAAGAGCGGATGTTACTTCGTTCAATGGCGGCACACTGAAGGAAGCCCTTCAGTGTACGGTTGAAGCGTTCGACCTGCCCGTTGGACTGGGGGTAGTAAGCAGAAACCAGGTGGTGCTTTATACCGCGAGCTTGAAGAAACTTCTCGAATTCGGCCGACACAAACTGGGGCCCATTGTCACTTACGATACTGTCTGGGTACCCTTCTCTGGCGAAGATGGCTCGCAGAAAATCCGTCACCCTTCCCATAGTGACATTTGGGCAGAACTGGACTTCTGGCCACTTCGAAAAGTAGTCAACGAGCGTAATGACGAAGCGACAAGCTGGCTCCGCCCGCTCAAACGGACCCACAATGTCAATGCCCACCTTAGACCAAGGTCGCTCTGGCAAGGGCACTGGCTGTAGGGGAGTCGGTGACGTCTTTGCAGTCTTGTCCGAGCTACTGCAGACCTTGCAGGCGGAGACCGCAGCGCGTACTTCTGCATTCATTCGGGGCCACCAGTAGAGCTCTCGAAGGCGTGCCTGCGTCTTCACGATGCCAGTGTGTCCTTCATGTGCTCGTGAGATTACCGCGTGACGCATAGTTGTGGGGATGACGAACTGGTCACCACGGAGCAGGAGCCCGTCGTTGACTGAGAGAGCCTCTTTCAGGTCGTAGAAAATCGTCTCATCTGAAGATAAACTGTTCCATGGGGGCCAATCTGAGGTTAGCATAGCCCATGACAGCGGTGAGCAATGGGTCATCCGCCGTCTCCTGTTGCAGCTGTTGTTTCGTGATGCACTCGTCGTCCAGAGCGACGAAGGAGATGATCTCGTCGTCGAAGTCCATTCCCCCTCGTTGGTCGGCATGGGCAGGCGGGACAGGGCATCAGCTACCCCATTCTCCGCTCCTCGCTGGTACTCCACCGTGAAGTTGTACTTCAGCAGGCGATGGGACCAACGTGTGATCCGTAGCGGGCGATGTCCTGCTCCCCCAGTGGAAAGCAGTGACACAAGCGCTTGGTGATCCGTGCGAAGAGTGAAATGACGGCCCCACAAGTAGACATGCCATTTCTCACATGCCCACAGGCATGCTAGTGCTTCTTTCTCTCCAACCGAGTACCGTCGCTCCGTCGGCGTCAACGTTCTAGAGGCGAATGCGACCATGAAGATACCGTCCTGATGGCGCTGCTGCAAGACAGCCCCGATTCCGTAGGCCGATGCGTCTGTAGCTACGACGGTAGGTAACGCTGGGTCGAACATCTTCAGCGTCTTGCCAGATGACAGCAACGATTTCACTCGGTTGAAGCTTCGGTCCGCCTCGTTGTCCCAGATGAATCGTGTGTCCTTCCGCAGGAACCTTCGAAGAGGTTCGACTTCAGATGCCAAGCCAGGCACAAAGCGGGAGTAATATTCCACCATCCCCAGAAAGGAGCGGAGCTGGGTGATGTCCGCGGGAATGGGGGCAGCGTTGAGAGCATCGACTTTCTGTTGAAGCGGTGCAATTCCTCGAGCGCTGACTTTATGGCCCAAAAACGACAGTTCCGACACACCAAAGACGCACTTGTTGTTGAGCTTAAGTCCGGCCTCCGAGATTCGCCGCAGAACTTCCCGCAGATGGTGTGTGTGCTCCTCCTTGGTTCTCCCGAAAACAACAATGTCGTCAAGTTAGACCAAAACACGTTCACAGCCGTGGAGCACCTTTGACATCATCTGCTGGAAGGCTGCTGGCGCTGATGCCAGACCAAAGCACACCCTCTTAAACCGGAAGAGGCCCTCGTGCGTGATGAACGCCTGAGGTCTCGGCTGTCTGAGTGAAGAGGCAGTTGGTGGTAGGCGGCAGCAAGATCAAGCTTCGAAAAATGTCTTGCGCCGTGTAAGGCATTCAGTAGTTCCTCTATATGCGGAAGAGGAAAACTATCGTTGACGACAGCCTTGTTGGCTTCTCGCAGGTCCACGCACATTCGAATGGAGCCATCCTTCTTCTGCACCACTACAATTGGCGAAACCCACTCGGATGAGTTTATCCGCTCGATGATTCCAGCTGCTTCCAGACGTCGAATTTCATCCGAAACAGGTTGTCGCGCAGCTAAAGGGATACGCCTCATCCGGTGTCGAACAGGAATCACAGAAGGTCGGATGTTTACCTTGTGGACGACTCCCTGGACACATCCAAGACCCGGGTTGAAGAGGTGTTCGAAGTGGCTCAAGGAAGGTGGTAGCGTTGGTTTCGCTGGCGCAGGCACCGCGGAAGTTGTAGCCTGTGGCGCAGACGGTGCTGACGGCAGTTGGTTTTGTACTCTTGTTGACCACTCTTGCCTTAATGCACTCGATGACTCGTCCAGTGAGACCGGTGTTGACGTTTCACCTGTCTCTCTCGGTCGTTCGACGGAGCCCTCCGCGTCAGTATAAAAGCATGACCGGGTAGCACCACTCATCTGAATGTCAAGGGCCATGACAGCGTCCATGCCCAGCAGCGAGGTACCACGATCAGCGATGTAGAACAGGATAGATGCAGCACGGTCCCTGAACATCACCGGCGCCTTGAAGGCTCCCAGAATGTTGATCGGCTGCCGAGAGAAGTTCAGAAGCTTGACAGGTGGTGGCACGACTTCCGCTGCCTTTGCGAAGTGTTGAATGAACACCGCACTATCGACAATGGAGACGGCTGATCCTGTATCAAGAAGGAACTGCACGGTTGCCTCGAACACCTTGATGCTCAAGTACAGCTTGGTCTGCGACGGCCCAGTGACGTGAGACACCTCCCACGGCTCGTCGTCATCGTCATAGTCGTCATTGACGATCTGGTCGCAATGGTTATGTGACCGGCGCTGGAGGGATCGGCGCAGGCTTCTGCAAACACGAGCAAAGTGTCCACGACGGCCGCAATTGTCGCAGGGCTGTCCCCTGGCTGGGCAGACGTCGTACCCCTGCAACTTCCACGTCGTAGCCGCAGTTGGTACAGATCCTGCCGTGTCCGTAGTTGCGCCGTGGAGAGGGCTGTGGACGCGGAGATGGCTTTCGCTGCGGCGATTCAAACCGCACCGATCGCCGATACGTCGATCTTCCTGGCTCCCGACTGCCATCCTCAGAACCAGAATCGCCACTTCGGCCGCAGGTCACGCAGCTGTTTTCAGTGAACGAGCGTGGGGCGCGCGCGTTCCTTGGCCTGGGTAAAGCCCTCGATGTGTCTTTGGACTTTAGGCCGGGTGACGAACGCGCGTCGGAGCTCGAGCGGGTGAGTCACGGCGCGAGTGCCACAGCTCTTGCGCGCATGACGCCATTCATGAGTACGGACAAGCACGGATGTTGCCGTGCCGTTTCTTGACTGGACATGGATGGGCGTCATGTTTTTTCACCACGTTCTGTCACGTGGCAGGTGAAATCGTCCCTTGGCGTCGTCGGCGGCGCAGTCGTTGTAGCCGACGCCCATTCTCGAACTTCACGACGCGATCGCTCCAGATTTAGAACGGTCTCTAAGGCCACACTGAAGGGAAGCGCAGCGTCGAGAACCAAGCGTCCTTGAATCTCTGCGGAAGCAGCACCCACTATGAACTGTCGGCGGACGACGGCTTCGGTGTCGGCGCCGAAGTTCGCCGGCACGGCCAATGCTCGGAGGGCTGAGAGAAAGTCGCGCAGAGATTCTCCTTCTTGTTGTTTTCTCATCTGAAACCGGAGTTGTTGCAGGGTCTCGTTGACCGGCTGCGAAACTTCAGCCTCGAGGACCCTGAGGGTCTCTCTATACACGTCGCGAGACGCTTGTCGGGCTTGCTGACCGTCTCCCGCCGGTGACGGTGCTGGCGCCGGTCCAACGGGAGCTGGTAGAGAGCCATAGATGCGCTGGCCTTCGACTCCCAGGCAGTTGAGCAGCTTTGCTTGGCGCCATTCGGCGGAAAATTCATCGAGCACCCGTGGCCAAGATGAATCGCTCGAACATCCGCAGCCATGTTTTCCAAGGAATCGGTGCGTCCTGCTTGTCCAGAAAGTTCGGTGGCGGCCTGTCAGCATCAGCCACGCTTGCGGTTAAGATGGCGCCTCAGCGATCCAGGGGGGCTATGTTGCGCTTTTTGGACTCCCAGGAGACTAGGGAGAAGGAAGTGACGTAGGTGTGAATGAACGTATCTTAGCAACACCACGGATCGCGGAAACTCACCTTCTGACGCCGTGACGACATCGCAGTAATTAACTACGACACACTTCCGATGCACGGCCGTGAAGACACGAAGCCAAAGAAGCCAAATGAGCGAACCAAGCCAACGACTCTTGTACTTGCATCGAGCCGACAGTAGCCAAGGGAGCGCGACGTTTCACCGTCACATATAATTTATTTTACACAGCGTCGTAAATATAAAAAAAACTTTGAATGCTGATGAAATTAGCACGTTTTTCTTAGTTGGACTGAAAAGAAAAGTGAAACCGAAGTTATGTGATGTAAAAGCTGCCGGTAACAATTGCGGGATGCGGACGCGCGCGTTTTTCGAAAACTGATAGCAGACGACAATTTACCGCCTCAATCATGTCTGTCATGTCTGATCAGGCAAGCGAGAGAGAGCCCTGCGAGCCAGTCAATGCATTACAAAAGGAAGAAATGGACAATTTTATGTTTGCACATCGCGACCTGGCTCGTGGGGCCTCTGACCTCTCGCCTAACCTGACCAGAGATGACAAGGCAAGGTTGTGGGCCGAATTGACCTGCCGCCTAAACCACCTCGGGCCGCCGCGCAGCACAGAGCGGTGGAAGAAAGTTTGGCTGAACCGCGTCTGCAAAGCCCGCAAGCGGTGCGCAGTAGTCGAGGCTGAGAGGTAAGCTAGGCAGTAGATAAATACTCGGGGCAGAGTTATTGATATATATTTTGTATTCACAGCCGCAAAACGGGGAGGCTCCTCCCGGACGCGGCTCTCATCGACTTACTCCCGCATCCTGTGCATTGTCGGGCTGGACTCTGCCCTGGGCGCCCCCGGGTTTCGTGTCCCCTACTTTCGGAGGAGGAGGTACGTACTTGACCAGGGAACAGCACAACAATCTACATGTATTGCTTATTTCTGCAGAGTTTCAGGAGGCGGGGCAAGTGTACGAAGTGAACGCTTAAATCTGTATTTTAAAACTAATGGAAGCATTGCATTAAAATTTCAATGAACTTACCTGAGAAAGAAGTGAAGAAAGCAGGATTGGCACTTCGTTACCTACGTGGTCCCAAAAGTGGGTTCAGCTTTCTGAACATTTGTTGATAGTTTTATTGGTGGGTTACAATAGTCATTGTTTAAAGTGATAAATATAAGCAACAAATGGTTAATTTATTTATCGGTCCCTTTCAAAATCCCGCCAACTCTAGGGTGTACAGAGGGCAAATTGACTTGTCCCTGTACAGGCTAACCCTGAAAGGACTGCACGTGTGATAACTATTAAAAACTATGGGACGTGTATGTAAATAGTTCCTGGGCTCAAGGCCATATCCAGGAGAGGAGGAGGAGTCTGAGCTTCAAAATTCATCCTGGACTGCCAAATATTTTTCCTGGGTTCGGCCCCAACTTTGCTTAGACCTAGAAACATTGATGAGAGCTGTAGTAAGGTGGTTAGTTTACATAAAAGGTGATTGAAATGACATGTAAATGGGAGTGGTACATCCTAGCGTCAGCCACAGCACTACCAGCTACATTCAGCTGCTGCAATGAATCATCTACTTATCTGTTTTTCCCGATAGTATGCAACATGTACAACTCTTATAGGGTAATACGCACACGACAGGGAGCAGCTACTTGCCTGGCGCTCACAAGAGGTTTACCACAAGTCATTCATTTGCAGTATTGTGTTTACAGCAAACTACAAAAGTTACTACAGGGGCAAACCTGTGTAGAATCTAAAGCTGGAGCATAGCTCCATTTGATTCCATAAAAAAACATAAGAGATTGCACATGTTACAGTGCATGCAGTGCAAACACGTAACGATAAATGTGCCATGTAGGTGCAGTCTGTGGGCGACCCGGCAGAGGAGCACCCAGCTTCACAGGATGCGGGGGAGCTGCTCGAGGAGGAGGCGGAGGAGGAGGAGGACGCGGGTCAGCAGGCATCTACCTCAACGCGTAAGATACTTGACTTGACTAAGGGGAACTAAAACCGTCAGCAACATGAACATGACCACACTTATTACTGATCTAAACTATGTTTTCCTGCAGAAATGCCACGGCCTCGAGCACGGCAAGCCACGGTTCGACCGAGGCTGCCTCGTCGAGTCCCTCGAGTCTCTCGACAGGAGCAGCGGGACGAGGCGGCCTTTTCGGCCGTGGCTAACCAGCAGCGCCTGCTCGACGCCAACGTAGGAATTCTGAGACAGCGTGTTCAGACGACCGTGAGATCGTCTCTACGCGAGTCAAACTCGGAGATACTGTGATCGACATACACAACACATACATAAGGCCGTCCGTGAGCTCCAACGAGGCTGCTTGGATCAAGGGACTCGTAGCAATGGGCCGGCACACCATCCTGGCTGGCGACTTCAACGCTCGTCACACCGCGTGGGGATACCCCGATGAGAACGCCCGGGGAAAGAACATAAAGAAAGCCTGCGTTGCAGCCAAGCTCAAGCTTTGCAACAGCCCTGAAGTACCCACCCGGTTGGCCCAGATACCCGGACATAACGACACTTCACCCGACCTAACCTGGGCATCACCAAAATTGAAAATCCAATGGCAAGTACAGTCGGACCCCATGGGCAGCGATCACCTTCCCATTTTTATCCAGCTCTCCATTCGCTCCTCCCCAAGACGGCGAGCAACCTTCACCAAGTGGGACAACTATCGTACCGCAATAGGTCGTCACAACGGCGTCCCCTCGCGGAGCGCATCCAGCTCGCGCTCAAAGAGGCCCGCACCGAGTACCAGGTGAAAGAGGGCACGCCACCCCTCGACCTCCGCCTGGTCAAGCTGTGGGAAAAACGACTCAAGGCGCTCGTTCGGTACAGGGCCAGGAAATCCCTCACGAACAAGATCTGCCTGAATCAGGCCACAGCCGAGGCCAAAAGATACACGATCGAGCTCTGCCGCACCACCTGGAGAGGGATGTGCGACTCTTTCAACGACAGGACAGGCTACATGAAGGTTTGGCATGCGTACAAGGGACTCGCCGGCAAGACTAAAACCCGCAACACCGGGAGCAACCTAGCTCTGCGTCTTAACATAACCGAGGAACAACTTGCGGAATTAGCCGGGGAACAGTTCTTCCCTCAACAACCTACGCCGCCACCGGCCGAGGTCTACACACTACTGCCCATCATAAACGAACAACAGGGGGACGCACCATTCACTATGGCGGAGCTCATTGACGCCCTTAGCTTGGCGAAGGCGAACTCTGCACCTGGTCCAGACCAAGTCACCATAACGGCGCTCCGGAACCTTCCGATGGAAGCGATGAACGAACTCCTCGACACATACAATGCGGTCTGGTTGGAAGGCGCAATGCCGGCGGAGTGGAAACGGTCCACAGTGATTCCCATTCCGAAGCCCGGCAAGACTCCACACGCAATAGCAAACCTCCGACCGATATCCCTCACTTCCAATTTAAGCAAGGTATTGGAGCGCATGGTCACCGGCCGCCTGCAATGGATCCTCGAGACTACGGGAGCCCTCCATCCCATGCAGACTGGTTTCCGACCTCAAATGTCAACTCAAGACAGCCTGGTAATGATTTATCACGACCTCTACGAACGCCACCTCTCCAATTTCCAGCCTCGGACACTCGTCGCCATCGACTTGCGAAAGGCCTTTGACTCTATCCCGCACTCCACCGTGGTCGCTGCTGCACAGAGGCGAGGCATACAGGGCCGCCCCTTAAATTTTATCAAAACCTTTCTAGAAAATCGCACTTACCAGGTGGCGATCGGAAATACAAAAGGGTGCTGGAAGGCCAACAACATCGGCGTACCTCAAGGGGCGGTTCTGTCGCCGCTCCTTTTCAACCTCGCCATGACCGACCTCGCCCTAGCCCTTGAGGCCGTTCCACAGGTGCGTTATACCATTTATGCAGATGACGTCACCCTGTGGACGACAGCCGGACTGGCATCCGACCAGCAATACCACATGCAACGTGCCCTTGACGTCGTCACCACTTTCGCACAAAACAGCGGACTTGAGCTTTCTAAGGAGAAAACCATGTATATGGTAATTCCCGCAAAGTGCAAGAAATCACGAACAGACATTCATCTTCACGTGGAAGGCGCTCCCATCACAGAGGCAGACAGTGTGAAAATATTGGGTGTCCCCTTCGACCACCACGGAAGGGCCAACACATGGATGACGCACGTAAAAAAGCAGTGGAAAAACGGTCTGACCCTCCTCAAAGCAATTACCAACAAAGCTTGGGGTGCTCAGGAAGACCTATTACGCCGCCTCGCGCGGACTCTTCTAGTGTCAAAAGTTATTTATGGACTGAACTTTCAAAATCTAACTCAGACGCAGGAAACCACACTCGTCACAATGAATCGGGCCGCAATGAGGATTGTCACGGGTCTCCCTCGCTTCACGCGGGTGGAAGAGCTCGAACGCATCGCGCAGATGAATACCATTCAAGAAATCGCCGAAGAACAACGAATCAGCCAAGCCCTGCGCCTGTCCCGGACCCCCCAAGGCAGAACTATCCTGACACTGAGTGGGCGTGCCCATCTCATTGAAGGCCCATTTATGCCGACGCCTCCGCCCCCATGGGAAACGGAGGCGGTCACCGTCGCCAAACCGATTCCAAAAAACCAAGGGAACGACTCGCCGGGACGAAGAGTCACTCAGGCCTCTAACCACATGGCAGAAGTCCGCGGTCTCGGAGAGCACGTCGAAGTGTTTTACACAGACGCCTCGCGCTCTGAGACCGGCCGCACGGCTATCGCCTGGTACTCCCCTACAAAACAGGACACACAGCAAGAAATAACTGAAAACACGAAGAGCACGTGCTCCGCAGAACTGCGGGCGATCTTGATGGCGACACAGGCCGCCATTCTGAAGAGAGCCAACATCACAGAAACTCGCATATATACAGATTCTCAAGAGGCACTCCGCGAGTTGCGTCGCACGGACACATGTAACGCCGTGGTCGCACAGATCCGAACACTGGTGCGCAAAGTGAAGGACGACCAAACGATCACTGTCGCGTGGCTGCCAGGCCACGAAGGCATCCCTGGGAACGAGAGGGCGAATGGGGCCGCGAGGGCAGAGCTACAAGCAACACAGCCCTCACAAGGCCCGGTTCCTCCGCTCAGTCCTCGGAAGGTGCCTGAGGACACTGCCGACTTTGACCTTACCGAGGTCAAACGCGCAGAACGAGCAGCACGCAAGGCGCGCCTCACTACTCTCCTGCCGCCCAACCCTCACCGCATTCCGAGCAGCTTTCCGCGATGGGAGCGGGTGGCCCTCAACCGACTCCAAACGAAGACGGGGCTGACGCCAGACTGGCTGTCAAGAATCTACCATCCGACGGATCCAGACGACGTCGGCCCCGATCCGAACTGCGACCACTGCGGCGTTCCTGCCACCTGCTCCCATCTCGTGTGGGACTGCGCGGAATCCGCGCCGGAGCGCGAGGCCGCAATCCGCAACCTACCCTACCACATACGGCCTTGCTCCTACACAGAGTGGACCAAGCCAACAACCGCCATTCTTAATGAACAAAAACTCATCTACACATCTCTCATCGACTTCCTCCGATCCTCCGGGATCGGTAGGTTCATCTAATCATCGTCATTTTCACTTCCCTTCACCCTTTCCCCCGCCTACTCTGAGGCCTTCAGGCCAGAAGGCGGCATCACAATAAACGTTTTTACATACATACCCGATGTAATAGAGCCTGTTGAACTGCTAGCTGCTGTGATTTAACAAAACAGACATCTCAGTAAACAATAAATATAGCAGTAAAATGCTATATTTATTGTTTACTGAGACGTCCGTTTTGTTAAGTCACTGCAGCTAGCAGTTCAACAGGCTCTGGCCATCGCTGCAAGGTGGGGACAACACGCCAGCTAATTTTGTAAGTAGGAACGATTCCTGTCGTCGCGCATCAGGTACAGCTCAGTGATTCAGATTTACGGTTTTTTACCGTTGCAACTTACGGACAACACGCCAGCTAATTTTCGATACCGGAATGATTTCGGTCGTTGCACATCACGTGGAAGCTCAGTCATTAAGTGTTACGGTTTCCTGCCGTCGCAAGTTACGGACAACACGCCAGCTACTTTTTGATGCCGGAACACTTCCCGTATCTGTGGATTACGTGCATGAGAGTTATGGTTTTCTGACCATGCTTCTACGGGTCAAGTTACGGACAAACACCATAGGGCCTCATTACTGTCATGCACGTAATACCTAGTTAATGCTGTGACCGTGATGCAAGACAACGGAAATTGTACCGGCATCAAAAATTAACTGGCAATTTCAGTAATTTGACGGGATTTTTTTCTTTTACAGTGCACAGCCTATGGAGCAAGTTCCTAGGCCACATCGTTTCCGGAAAATGAAACCTGATCCTTAAAAGGTAACAAGGTGTAAAGTTGGGCGAGTTGGTTGATTGTCATATTGAATGGGTTAGAACAGCGCAAAAAGACGAAGGACCAGTAAAAGGAAACAGATTGACTCAGGATTACATGGACAAAGGTCCATGCAATCACAGTGATCACACCACCATCAGATGTGAAAGAACTGAGATAGTTTTGGGGGCGGCAAACAACCTTGCCAAGTTTTTGCCACACCTGGCCAACGCAGTGAAGCCAATGCGGGCTCAAATTGAGAAAGTAGTGCACGCGATCACCTCGGCCTGTGATAACTTCTAAATGTACAGACTCCAGATTTTTTAACAGTATCGCGCGAACGCCGACCAGTTGGTATGATCGGTGTTTTATCGCGGCGTGAAACAGCAAAGTGAGCGAGGCCAGGCGTGTGCCTTCTGTCACACGCGCGTTATCTCACAGACCTGGTTTTTCGCGCCGTGATAAGGCGCCGATCTACCAACCGGTAAGGCGTTCGCGCCGGCCCCAGGCCGGCGCGCCTTATCTACCGCGGCCGGTCGACGTTCGCGCAATATTGTCACGAATGGCAGTTGATGAGGCGACGAATGACTGAAGAAAGCTAAAGTTTAATTTAAACGTTCTTGTGCCTCCCTTCCCCCCCCTAAAAAAGGAAGAAGAAAAAAAGGGCTAGCGCTATAGGCGTCGATGGCGACGTAACAACAAAATCAAGCGCTGAGGCGAGACTGACTCCGGCTCGCCAAGCGGCGCATTTTCAGTACCCGCGTGTGTTTCTCGAAGATTAGGCATATGCCTTTTGGGCGTAGAACATTAGTAACTCGATAGAATGACAATGTTCTCGAACTTCCGAGAAAGACAAGTTGAAAGAATAAATAAAAGAACACTCCGCCCCCTGGAATCGAACCTGTATCCTCTGTGCGACAGCCAAGTGCGGTAACCACTCGGCCACGCACGTGGCACTACTCACCCCTTCAAAAGCGCCTCGCCTAGATGCATCATGCCAGGAGGCAAAAAAAAATAATGGCAGACTACGGAGGTTTGTAAAACACAGTCTTGCCGGAGTGCAGTAGGGAAACGCAGTTCACAGTATGATCGAGCCTAGTACCGCATGAGGCGCACGACGTGGACGACTTCCGGTAGTGGAGGGCGGCGTGATGAAGTCCGTGCTCCGTCGGGCATCACCTCGTCAGTCGCAGGTCTCCGAGTCGCCGAAGCACCTTGTAGGGTCGAAAATACCCCTTTAAACGGTTCTCGCTGAGACCGCGGCGGCGAATGGGTGTCCACATCGACTCTCTGTCTTCGGGCCGAAAGTGGACGTCGCGACGACGAAGGTTGTACCGTCCCACGTCAACACGTTGTTGGTCATGGATTCGCAGGCGGGCGAGCTGGCGTACCTCCTCTGCCCGTTGGGGTATCAACTGGGCATCGTCGGTTCCGTCCCATTCTGGGTCGTGGGGTAGCATTACGTCAAGCATCGTTGTCACCTTTCTGCCATCCACCAGCTAGAATGGTGTCACTCTGGTGGTCTCTTGAACCGCAGTGTTGTAGGCAAACGTGACGTACGGCAATACTTCATTCCTTGTCTTGTGCTCAACGTCTTTGTACATAGCGATCATGTCGGCGAAGAGCCGACATGATCTGCTATGCCGCTCCGTCAGTCTGTTGGTCTGCGGATGGTAGGCCGTGATGCGACGATGGCTAGTGTGGCTGAGACGAAGAATTTCTTGCCTCAGCTGGGCCATGAACGATGATCCACGGTCTGTAATGAGGACTGCGGGGGCGCCGTGCCGGAGGAAAATGGACTCGATGAAAACTTTGTCAACTTCAATCGCGTACCTGACGGAAGGGCTTTCGTCTCGGCGTACCATGTGAGATAATTGGTCGCGACAATTATCCGTCGGTTTCCTTGCGTCGATGGTAGGAATAGTCCAAGTAAATCCATTCCGATTTGCTGGAACGGTGCAGTTGGCGAAGGCATTGGTTGCAGGAGATCTGCCGGCTTCTTCGGTGGTTTCTTGCGCCGCTGTCGCTCATGGCATGGCCGTGTGTAGGTGTGGACGGTTTTGGAGAGCTTGGGCCAGTAATACGTTTCACAAATATGGGCCAGTGTCCGACTGTAACCAAGTGACGGGGCGTCGGGTCGTTGTGACATGCTTGAAAGCACCTGCTCTCGAAGGTTGGTTGGGATTACCAGCAACCGCGTCAAGTTGTTGTCCACGAAGTTTTCTTCGTAGAGTACACCTTGTCGATAGGCGAAGGTCGGCAGGGCTCGTGAGAAAACACGTGGTATGGTAAACCCGCGCCCTTCCAGATGCTATATTAATGCGCGTAGCTTAGGATCGCCTCGTTGACGTCTCGCCACGTCGTCGGTGTTCACTGCGCCTAGGAAGAGCTGGTCGTCATCGTCGGCGCTGGTGCCGGAAGTTGCCTCGAAAGGTGCTCTGGACAGGCAGTCGGCGTCGCTGTGCTTGCGGCCTGACTTGTAGACCACAGCCATGTTGAACTTTTGTAGTCCGAGACTCCGTCGAACGAGATGTCCTGAAGGGTCCTTCAGGTTTCCAAGCCAGCAAAGTCTGTGGTGGTCTGTGACTACACGGAACGGGCTCCCGTTCAAGTACGAGCGAAACTTTGCCATTGCCTAGACAACCCTAAGGCATTGTTTTTCGGTCGTGGAGTAATTTCTGTCTGCCTTTGAAAACACCCGACTTGCGGAGGCGATGACTCGCTCGCTGCCTTCTTGCACCTTGAACCAGTACCGCTTCAAGACCTGCGTTACTAGCGTACGTGTGAATCTCGGTTCTCGCATCCTGATCAAAGCGTCCAAAAACAGGTGGTGTCTGGAGTCTTCGCTTCAGCTCGTCGAATTCCTACTGCTGCTCCTCGGCCCATTCTAACTTTTCGGCGTCCTTCGTGAGGTTTGTGAGCGGTGCGGAAATCTTTGTGATATGCCGAACGAAGCGTCGATAGTAAGCACATAGTCCAAGTAATCGTCGCACGGCCTTCTTGTCTGTCGGTGGTGTAAATGCCGCGACGGCACGAGTCTTCTCTGGGTCTGCACTAATGTAACTTCAGGCCGGCCAGTACGTTGTCAATGACACGCTGGAAAGTAGCTGGCGCCGTGTATAGTCCGAAGGGCATCACCTTGAACTCGTAGAGTCCATCCGGCGTAACGAAGGCTGTCTTCTCTCGGTCCCGTTCGTCGACTTCGATCTGCGAGTAGCCGCTGTTTAGGTCCATCGATGAAAAATATCGAGGGGCGCAGCCGGTCTAGCGTGTCGTCGATACGGGGGAGTGAATGCACGTCTTTCTTCGTCACCGCGTTCAGCTGCCGGTAATCCGCGCAGAACCAAAGCGTTCAGTCCTCTTCTTAACCAGTGCGACTGGAGAGGCCCGCGGGCTGCTTGACGGCTGGATTATGTCGCCGTTCAGCATCTCTTGAACTTGCTCCTTAATTACTTCCTTTCTCTTACGGAAACTTTGTACGGCGATCAATGCACAGGAAGTGCGTCGTCCTCGGTAACGATGCGGTGCTTCGCGACGGCTGTTTGGCGCACCTTCGACGACGTCGCAAAAAAGACGCTGTATTCGGTGAGGAGGTCAATCAGCTGCCGTCGTTTCGTGCCCGGAAGCTTGGTGTCAATGTCGATCTACGCTGGCGACAGATTGTCTTGCTGAGGTGGTGGGGATTCTTCAGTAGAAGCGGCGATTGTGACGTAGTTCCCGATTACCTCGATGTGGCGCACGGCGGTGCCCTTTCGTAGGTGCTGAGGCACTTGTCGAAAGTTTTTGTAACGAGGACCATGGTATGCCCGTCCTGAAGCTTCGTTACACCTTTTGCGAGGCCTATTCCTGTCCGTAGAAGCAAGTGGACGCTGCTCTCAAGCAGAGCTTCGACAGAGGAAGCTTCATCGGTCCCGACGGGTACAAACATAAATGATCATGGCGGCAGGTTTACATGGTCGGCGAGAACTCGGACTGCGGGTGACGTCACTTTGGGTTTCTCCTGCGGTAGGGCAGGTTTTTGTAGCGTCAACCTGTTCGCTCCCAAGTTGATGACCGTATTCACACAAGAAGTCCGTCTCGAGTACAACGCCTCTTCCACAGTCCTGCAGAACAACGAACTCCACTGGACACGTCTCGTAATGAATCTTGACCCGGGCGGTGCACCTTCCAACAAGTGTAATAAGGTGTCCTCCGGCGGTGTGTATCTGCGGTTCATCCCACGGTGTAGTGACTTTCCGGGGGCGTCGAGAGAGTCTCCCACCCAAAGCGGAGTAGTCCGCTCCGGTGTCCACAATAGCCGACGCGTCGTGGCCGTCGATGACAACGTTGAGGTTGTTGGGCACTGTTGCGGGAGCGTCGTCCTGACACGTGTCGTCGGGAGAATGGGAGCTCTCCTGCCTTCTGGAGGTTCTTTACTTCGGTCGCCTTCGGCAACGCCACCTCCAGGCGTTACCGCACGAAGTTTTTCCGGCGACGCAGGGGAAACAGGCTCTCTCGGCGGGATGGTGGCGCTGGAGACACTGAACGTCGTGGCGATGGTGAGCATAATTTACGGCGGAGAGGCGGCGAACGTCGAAGATACTCGTCTATGTCGCGAGGACATTCGCCGTATCTTGGGCGCGGGTCGTTCAGATGGAACCCGCGTAACCCAGATTGTCGGTAGGGGCATCGACGGTAGACGTCATCGGCTTCCCGCAGTGTTAGCAAAGCTGGCGTAGGTCGGCTGTTCGCCACACGTAGGCTTTTCTCGGCGTTGGACGCTCCGAGCAGACGTACTGGACTTTCTCTACTTGGCGTCGAAGATACTGCGGCATTGTAGTGTCTTGTCAAGGTGGCGCCGGGGCTTGGCGGTCAGCTGTCGACGGTCGTCAGGCCATGGCGGCGTAACCCAACGTCGGTTCCTCCGGTGTCGCCCTGTTGATGGGAACTCCAGGTTGGACCGCCCGTGGTACTTCCTCGCGCACAGCCTCCGCGATGGAGAGTGTCGCTGGACGACTAGCTGTTTGCAGCAACCTTCAGAGTTCCTCCCAGACGACCTCCCGAATAATTGCTCGGATGTCCGACGTACCAGGAGCGTTTTCGCCGCTAAGCATCGCTGATGCAGCGAAGCTTAGATGTCGCTGGCAGTGGGAAGCGCGCGCTTGAGGGCGCGCTCGATGTTTGTTGCCTAGTTGAAGAAGGCTTCGACGATGACCGGCGGGTTGCGGACGAGGCCTTCAAAGATGTCGTCTCTCACACCGCGCATGAGAACCCGCAGTTTCTTGTCGTCTGTGGCTCGTGGTTCGACACGCGCGCTCAAGCGCAGGACCTCTTCCACGAAGCTGGTGACGCTTTTGTTGGAGCTTTGGGTTCGAATCCAGAAAAGATCCTCTACCCTCTCCCGTCGGTGTAGGGTGGCGAAGGTCCGCTGCAACCCGGCCACTCAGATGTCCCACAATGTAAATGAAGCCCCGTGGTTCTCGAACCAATGCCTCCCAGTACCTTCCAGCGAGAAGGTCGAGGTTCTGCGGGCACTGCTCCGCCAGTCCATCCGTTGTGGCGTGTCAAACACTCGTAGTGTTAGATGCAATCCTCACCGTCCTCGTGGATCTCGCCGTGGAAGAAAGTCGGCATACGAGGAGCGACGGGATGGTAGACGATGGAAGGGACGGTCGAGTTCTGCTGGAATATTGTCGTCGTCTTGGTCTTCGACTTCTCGGATAAAAGTTCGAATTCAGAGGGCTGTCCTTGGGTACGGCGGCTGGCTCGAATTTCGGGCTCGACGAAAGGACCAACTCTCCGGGAATTGAAAAAAAAACAAAAAAACGAGCCCGACAGATCTTTTGAGGGGTACGTTTTACTGGTATAGAATATGGTACCCGCAACTCCACCAAAATGTCACGAATGACAATGGATGAGGCGACGATTGACTGAAGAAAACTAAAGGCTTAATAGGGCGAACTTCTGTTCAAAACAAAATTTAAAAAGGCTAGCGTCGCAGGCGTCGATGGCGGCGTAACAGCAGGATCAAGCGCTGAGGCGAGAATGACTCCGGCTCGCCAAGCGGAGCACCTTTGTACCCGCGTAAGTTCCTGGAATGTTTGGCGTAGAACTTTCGGGCGTAGATCATTCGAAACTAGGTCAGACGGCAATGTTCTTTAACTTACAATAACGACAAGTTAAAAGATTAAATAAAAGAACATTCCGTTCCCTGGAGTCAAATCTGGAGCCTCCGCGCGACAGTCAAGTGCGGTAACCATTCGGCCACGTATCCGTCCGCTTGGCTAAGCGTGTGGAAATATTGCTTACAAAATCCGGAGGCTGTACATCTTAGGACTGCACTTTCACATTGAGACCGACTACGAACCGCTGGTTCTCCTCATGACAACAAAGCGACTCGATGAGCTAAGCCCACGTGTGCACCTATTCCGAATGCGACTGCTCCAGTACAGCTACACCATAAGACACGTGCCTATAAAAGTGAAGTACACACCAAACGGGCTGTCACGCAAGCCGTTACCCGACACAGCCTCACGTACAAGGAATTCAACACGAGAGAGTACGAGCTCCTCACGCTGGAACAGCTTCCAGCTTCCCAAAAATGCTCGACCGCATTGAGAACGAGCTAGAAACAGACTCTGTAACGTAGAGAATAATTGAGTGCACCCTCTGGACAAGGCAGGATAGCATGACGCTTCCTCAAGAAGTCCGCCGGTTTTACGAAGTCACCGGTGAACTAGCCATAATAGACGGCCTGTTGTTCAAGGGAAATCGACTCGTCATACCGAAAGCCCTAAGTTTTGAAATCCTGAAAAAACCTTCACACAGGTCACCAGGGAGTGTCCAAATGCCGTGCCAGAACAGAAAAATCAGTCTGGTGGCCACGCATTGGCCCCCCATCGACAGCTTTGTCCGAAGGTGGGCCCCGTTTTTCGAGATAACTGAAAACCTCCGTTTTTGGCTACGACACTGCCAAGCTACCCATTAGAAGTCGTCGGCATGAACTTGTTCGTTCCCGAGGGCAGCAACTACGTGGTGGCTGTCTATTACTATTTAAGGATCTTCCAACTGGAACCTCTGAGGACAACGAAACCCAGGGACATCATCGCCGACCTTGACCCGATGTCTGCACGATATGGAGCGCCGAGAATTCTCCAAACAGGCAACGAACCGCAATTCACCTCACGCGAATTCACAGCGTTTCTGAAGGAATGGGGAGAGACACAATCAATGTCAAGCCCATACTGCCCACAGAGCAACGGAGAGGCCGAGAGGGCAGTCCAAATGGCTCAGCAACTCCTCAAGAAATTAACAGACATCCACAAGGCATTGCTGGCCCAGCTTGCGACCCCGGGAATCGAAGATTACGAGCCACCGGATCTAGTCATGGGAAGAAGACTGGGCACAAACGTGCCAGTAAAGCCCAAATCTCTTCAAACCCGCTAGGACACCACCGACGTTTGCTACAGAAATGCCTTATACAAGGAGAAGATGCACGAACACTATGACAAGCGCCGCAGAACACGTGAGCTCAACACCCACCAGGAACTGCGGTCAGAACTAGGGCAGAAGCAGCGTCTCATGGCCAGACTGTAAGGCCAGCGTCTCATGGCCATACTGTAAGGCCAGCGCCTCAACCCCTTTACTACGTGGTCCCGACGACGACCGGGCACTACACGGCGAACAAGTGGGCACCTGCAACCGGCTGCGACACCCACCGTCACAAGCAGTAGACGAGTGAGCCATCGACCTGACCACTTTCCTTTCTGGATTATCTTAACGGATGTCACCGCACGGTTAAATTTACTTGCAATTACTCCGTGAACACCCTCAACTTTCTCGATGTCAACGTTAAAAACACTGGGAAATAGTTTAATAACACAGCTATACAGGAAGCCCACAGACAAACGCCAGATTCTTCGCTACAATAGCTACCACCAAAAATGTACAAAAAAATTATTATACCTTACAGTGAATTCCTTCGGTTACGTGGGATTTGCTCTGAAGATTCTAACTCCAGAGAGAATGTAAATCCACTTAAAAACACGCTACTCAAAATAAAATACAACATATTTATTTTTAATCACGCCACAAGAAAAGTGTCCGCTCTAGAACGTGGCACACTCCTTCAGCCTTCGCAACTGCTCCGCTCCAACGAAGCAGGAGTACCATTGGTTATAAACTACTACTCGAACATATCGAGCTTAAATTCTATACCGAAGAGCGCATTTAAATATCATGCACGCCGACAGCAAACTTAAGAAGAGATATTTCCCGAATCGCCCTTTGCCACTTTCCGCAGGCATCGATGCCTGGGGAGAATGCTTTGTTCATCTCATACAAAAAGTCCCGATTCATCCGGTGGCTGCCGTCCTTGTCAGAATATCCCATGCCAGCTCTGCCCATTCATTTTGGCAGCTGATCGTATTTCGAGCTGCGCAACAGCTTTTTTCAATAATATTAAACAACGTATTGACTGCAAAACTCGTGACGTGATATATATTATTAACTGCACGCTCTGCAATATGCAATATGCGGGGGAAACTGAAAACTCCATAAAGAAGCGATTTTATGGTCACAAGTCTGACATTGTAATGGCAAATGCGGGTGGTCAATCGTCGGCAACTTGTTTTGCCGGAAAATCCGCAATAGTGTTGGCGTGGTCAGTTTCCGGCCGGCGCGCACCGTTCGGGTGGTGGTTCTATGGCAAGCGCCTGCAACTTTCCGGCGCTTTTTCCGCCCGAGCTCCAAACAGCCGGGCGAGTAGGCGCCAGACTGTATCCGGTGTCGTCAGTTCCGAAATGGGGGAGGAGGTCAATGAGAAAAAACGAACGAAAGAGCGAAACTGATCTCAAGTCACTTCAGCAGCCACTACTCGAGTTAATCCAAGTCGTTGGGACATGGGTGACGGCGGCGACAGGCTCTCGCTAGCGGTGTCGCGCGGGCAAGAGGCGAAGTAGACTGCCACCGTCTGGCGTTTTGTGTCCGGGTGCTGAGGGTCACGTGGTGTGCCGCCGGCGCGTTTCTGGTTGCCGGTTCCGCCGGCTCGGTCTCGCCGGCGACTGACTACCCGAATTCGCCATAAGTAAGGAAAATACACCAGTTGCTAAACACTTCAACTCTTACGCATACCATAACATTAATGCGCATCTAAAATTACCATCGTGGAAGTAATCTTAAAAATGATATAACACGTAAAAATAAAGAGTCATATTACATATCGAAATTTAGTTCGTTGATTCCACTTGGCATGAACATCTCAAAGAGAAACCTCGATAGGTTGTTGTAGTCTTCTTGTTGATTCAGGCAAACCCCATCGCGTCGCGTCATGTCGCAAAAAAAAAGAGGAAAGAGGAAAGTTGGGGAGAGGAAGAAATAGAAGGAAAAAACAAGAAAAAGAAGAAAAAGGAGACTACACTAACTTTGAGTTAACCTTCTTTAACGGGCCGAACTTACTCGAACTTAACGCTTCCACCAGGGCGCGAACTGTCTCCACGGCGCTGGCTTGTCCAGTTACACTGAGAAGTGTTTTATGGATTCCTGTGTCTGTCTCCTCGCCGGTGCTCGGTGCTCGCTGTTCTCTTTACTAATGTTTATAGTTTTTTTCTGGCGACCCGCGTAGTTGTGATTATATACTTGTTTCTTAAAGGGGCACTGACACATCAAAATCATTTTTTTATTGTCAGAAACGATTGAAAACGATGCCGGGATATTACCCTCAAAATTCGGAAGCTTGGGAATTCAGTATTTGTGAATTTAAAAAAAACAATATCCAAATGCCGAATTCGAATTTCCCGCGCGATTCCCGCCAGAGCAGTCAGTCAAATTTTGCGGTCTCCTGCGACTCGACTTTCTCTCGGACCTCCGCTGACCCGAAGCGAAGAGGAGGTGTGCTGGCGGGATAGAAGGGCGCCGGCGCGGGGAAAAGCCAGTTTCTTCCCCGACTCGCCGGTCATGCTCTGCTCGAGCGCCGCCAAGTGTTCTGAGAGAGGACACAAATCCAGGAAGGGACATCTCACCGAACTCTGATTTTTGGTATTTCAAAAAGAGGGGCCGTAGTGCGTTCGCAATTGCGTTAAAAAACATGTTTTACGATTGCCGTTATTCAATGTTATAGAAATGTCGCCTACAAAGCTTCAAAGTTCCTGATTTTGACGTCACCGATCAAAAGAAGCAAGGAGGTAGCGCAGCGAGGAGATTTAAACGCCAAAAATAATAAGGCGTGCGCGCGCGGGGAAATTTTTTTCGCGATTTGGTTTTTCTTGCGTGTCAATGACTACAACTTGCGTCGTTTCGGACAATAAAGAAAATACGACCTTTGGGGTGTCAGTGCCCCTTTAAGGGCGAGCGTGGGGATAAAAGGAATGCCGCCTTTTACTATATATGTTTGCGTTCCCCAGACACGGCCAACGCACATTTTATTTTTCTTCTTTTTTTTTAGCATGTTTCTGTATGTGGCAAACGTGGCCCGCTGTGTATGGGTTTGTTTTTGTTGCCGACGTGTGTCTTCATACTTGATTTCCCTCTCTCTCTCTCTCTTTCGATCTCCGAAACATCTTGCAACTTGTATTTTCTCTTCACCTGAAAAAGAGGAGGCTCTGCTTGAAACGTCGAATACAGCCTCTGCTGATGCTGCTCACAATTTTTCCACACTTTGGTGGAATGTGACTGTTATTGTATCAAAGTAGGGGAGGTGTCGGGAGGTCGTCATCATCGCCACCGCCGCCGGGTGATCGTGGAGTCTGCCCACCGCTTACGCGCGCAGACCCTTTCTCCACCAGGTTATGGCCAGACATGGTACGACTCGCGGCTGTATGGCTATGCTAGGATAAGCCTACGTAGTTCAGTTAGTCTTATCTCGGCCACGAGATAATTCGCGGGTGCATTTACTTATGATGTATACTGTAAACGTCTAAATTTTCGCGAGGACCTAATTTTCACGAATTTCGCGAATCACCTACAATTCGCGAAAAATACGTCCTGCGAACACTTCGGGCAATATGTGAACGCTACGGAAGCTACACTTGATTCGCGAAAATTGGAACCCGCGAATAATTTTAAATTTTCAGCGTTGGCCCGATTCGCGAAAATTTGAGCCCGCGAACATTAAGTCGTTTACAGTATGTTGAAGGTGATCGGTCCTTCCTTTATGTTGCCAAACATTCAGTCGCTAATTTAATACATTTTTACTATCATCAATAAATTTTACTGTATGAAATTCACATAACTGCTTGAGACCGATACGAGGGGACGATACTCGATCGAAAATACGCCAGCTCTTGAGTCTACGGAAACGTGCTTTCTTGTTCGCTGTTTGGCAGTGTGAAACACCTTGTCGCGGGATATGCCAAATATGACTTTGTGCTCACATAATGAATCTCAAGTCAAATACACGAAATGGAGAGAAAACAAAAAGATGATAAATACTTTTCTTTAGAAGAATCCGATGCACGATGCATTACTACAAAAATGAATTTCCAGAGATTTATTGGTATTTCTAATTACACATAAATAGCGCGAAGTACAGACGAAGATTCTTATAAACCGAACCTAACTCACATTTGGGCATCAGCTTTCATGAATTCGAAACTGCGTGGAATATTGCCTGGAGAGGCTAATATTATATTCGGTTTGACGTACACTAGTTTTTGGCCCTCACTTTGCAACTCTGTGCTTCATCAGTCATACGCTCCAGCATTTTATTACGCTGCCATATATCTTCGCGAGACTACTATATATACTGCACAACTTTACAATTTCGACTTCTACTTTTGCTAGCGTTGCGAACATCGCATTTCACCAGAAAGGATGAACTTTTTAGTATGGCTTGCACGTGACGTCATTAAAATTGCAATTTCTTTTAGAATATTAAATTAGGTGGTTTAAAATGCACGCTGCAGAAGGTTCGCGCTCAGTGCAAGCCTTGTATTTGAGACACAAATTATTCTTGCTCGCTGCAGCGTCGTGAGGAACGGCGCGAGCGTCTGGCACCACGAAGACGCGCTTTTTGGAAAGAATATTTTTGCAAAGAAAGTAGTTTCCGGGATTACGGTTTCTGGCCTGTGCCGAAGATGCGGGCAAAGGAACCTTTACAGCACAGTATGCTTTATTGAACCCACCTCCCTTTTTTACGCTCTTTTTTTGTTGCTAACAATCGTGTTACTTGTATGTTTAGACAACCTTGAAGTTGTTACGCCTCAACGGGTGACCTGCCTCGCAGCTGTATATGAGAAATTGAGCCAGTGAAGTGCAGCCGCCAACCTGGTGTCTGTTTAACGTGCACCACACAGTAGTGATTACACGAACACGTGCCGGTCCTAAATGCATCTAGATCAAAACGGGCAGGGGTAGGGATTCAAACCAGGAGGTTCTGCAACACAAGCTTTCGCTCTACACACCGAGCTGAGACGTGTTAGCGCATTTGACCCACCAATCCCTTTTTTCTCCTCGTTCCTTCAGAGAATAGTTTTTTATTCCTAAGGGACTCCCGCCGATGTTTAGGGGTGTTAATTCGGCAATTATATATGTGTCACTTGTTGCCAGTAATCCTTCATTGCTTTTATTTCGCGCCCAAAAAACTGTAAAGTTTAAACAAAATACGGTGATGGTCGAAGCTTGGTGAAGAACTTGAGAACGACAATCCCGTGAGACGTTAGAGCGGCTGTCAACGTTCGGCTGTACCTCTGAGGTCAACAGGACATTTCTTTTCAGGTACCCCCCCCCCCCCCCGCCCCGTGTACACTGTTGTAGTTCTAAATAACGCCGGACTAATAGGTCACAGTTAGCCCTTCCTACAACCACTAAATGATCTAGGCTTAGAGTATCCGTACTCTGTTCCCCGATATTGTTGTGGGCACCGCCATCTTGGTGCTTGTGCAGAGCAGATGCAACTGCCGATCGTCATGATTCAAAAGTGCGACTTCCTCAGCCTTAGATTAGTGTTAGGCAGCTCATGCAATATTACTTCGCTCTGTCGCGAACTGTTGAAACATTTGTGGAAGATAGAAAAGCGTTTCTTGTAATTTCAGATAACGCTTCAGATAACTGGCAAACATGATTTAGCCACAACATGGGTCAGTGTCGTTACTCTGAAGCGTAACTTATTTAGCAGCATTAGTCCTTCCAATGACTCTATTCACGATGACAAATGTCTGGGGCTGTTCATGAACAACGAAAGCATGTTTGTATGCCTCAGTGATGTGTACATATGAAATGGGTCGTGCAACAATTTTCGTACTTTCAGTAAATGCCGCTAAGAGCTAGTCTCTGACGTTGATAACTCGCACAAACACCCATTCGTATTTCTCTCTGCGCCATGGCAGAAGCAGAAAACATGAAAGAAAGAAACAGCTTTACCCTCCTCAACTCGCAATTACAATAAACGGGAACGTAAACTGACGCTAATTATATACCATCAGTGTTCGCCATAGTCCTGCACTGGAGTTGGGAGAGCATAAAGCATGGCCTGAGCTTCAGACATTATTAGAGTTTGGCTATTCGCATCTTTTAATTGAGCACGAGCCTCCACGCGAATGTTTGGCGATGTTGATCGGCATGAACCCGAGCACTGGTCTCGGGCACATGACAATGGAGTACGTCAGGGTCTAACATGACTTGCGGTGCGAAGTCGTGATGTCATGTGTCGTCACATGTGTCAACAACGCAAATAAATCTAGGGACGTTCTAAATTTAAATCGACTTGACGCAATGAGTCAAGTGACCACGTGACGCAATGAGTCAAGTGACCACGTGTCACTTGACTCCAATACAGCATGCTTTGTATTGGCATTAATCATAATGCCAATACAAAAGAGCCAGAGAACCCACAGTTTCTCACACATTTCCATTCTGCATAATGATTTGATCATTACTCAGAAATACAGCTGCGAATTTTTTATTATCCAATATTGATTTTGTGATACTAACAACAACAAAATATCGTGAGCCGATTTCAACCGGTCACCGCTTTATTTATTTCTTTTCGGTTCTGTTCCGGTTCATTTCTAAGATCGCAGCGAAGATTTCGGTTTGGTTGAGTTCCGGTTCAGTTAAAAATAACGGTTCGATTCCGGTTTTTGGTTCGGTTCGATTCGGTTCTTGTTCGACACACTGGTGGTGACACGGTTCGGTCTCCGAGGCTAATGGACACTTTTTACCCACGCGCCAGATTACAGCCTGCCTCTGCTGGCAAAAGACTTTTAGCAAACCGTTACCGTTTTCCGCCTTTGAAGCATGCTTCTATGCACAAGCCCGGGTGATACCGTGACTGCGGGGCGCGCTCTTAAAAGTATGCTTCAAAGTCTTAGGTAGAGCGGTACACGGAGGTGACGAAAGAGTATAGCTACCTACGGTAGCGGAGTTGCGCTTTAATCCTCGGCGGGTGGCCGTAGCGCCGGCTTTCCTGCACGACTCTGGATTCATTGCTCGTCACGTGACTGAATTCAGCAAATAGAGGCGCCGCGCGCGCCACCACGCATGGAAAAGAGAAAAGGAGGAGGAGGCACAAGCAAGAGAACATACGCCGGGGCGCGTGCAACGCCGGCGAAGCAACAGTATCGGTGGCTTTTCTGCACGGCTGGAGTCTTTGCTCGTCACGTGATCGATCTCGGCGAATAGCGGCGCGGCAGCGCTCGGAAAACAGACACGCAACTCTGGCTCTTGTAGGGAGCCTATACGGGAGACACCATATCGCTTCTTGACGCCCTGAAAAAGCGCGTTCACATTTATATTATAAGAACCGGGGACCCAGAAAACGCAAGAGAGAGGACACTTCTCTTTTCCGTGTCCTCGTAACGCCTCCGAGATAACAAGGCCGCGGTGACAGATTTTCTACATCACCGGGCGGAGGCCAGCCTTGGGGCACATATTTCACAAAACTGCTCCGTCAGTTTTCAGCTGGGAGTTATGTGCAATCAGTGCGAACACGAGTTTTAACCGAATGCTAGCGCAGCACCCCTACTCGTGCCCCACCTGGCCTTCAGTTGATAAAAACAAATTTGGGGGTTTTACGTGCCAAACCAACGACGGGCATCTGGCACGCCCCAGCGGAGGACTGAGGATTAGTTTGGACCACCTGGGGATCTTTTGACGTGCAACCGAAAGCTCGGTTACACGGTGCCTCCTCCGCAATAAGCCTCCGTCAGATTGCGGGCACCTCGGCCGGGATTCGAACCCGCCACATGGGGATCCGTAGGCCAGCGCTCTCCGGCCTTCAGTTGATGACGTGGAAACTCAAACATAGTGGCCTTGCTATCTAGGATGAGCTGGATTTCGGTGCGCACCGTTTCAAACATAATTAATAACTAGTCCAATTACCCCTGTTATTGCGTTTTGTTGGGCCACGCACTACTTTACTCCAGGCGGGCAAGAGACGGGGAGAAGGGGAGATACCATGCTCCACATGAAGAGAAATCCAGCGGAGAGGAGAGAAACAACGCAGGGAGAGAAGTCACGTAAAATAAACCTAGCGAATCAAAAAACAGAAGAACAAAAACAAGACAAACAGTCGTTAATGGCCACCTTTCCCGCGCAGCTGCTTGTTCAACCTTGCGACAGAGATCCCATACGAACAGGTTGCGTGTACATCGAGCGGCGTTCTACACACTATCGCAGATATCAGTTCCATCGGTCGGCTCCTGCACCCTGTCATCCGGACCCTCCGAGAGAATGGCTGCCAAACGCACCCCAGACGCTCCAAACTCGGGCTCGACGGCCGCGGGCGACGGCGTCGTGGTGACGGTGGACGACATCCAGCGACTCGGCATCGCCAAGTTGAAGCCGCTCCCGGAGAGCTACTACGACGGCGGAGCGGACGAGGAGCAGACGCTGCGAGAGAACAGACTGGCCTTTTTCAGGTATTAGTGACGTACGCTACCAAAAGTGTCCCTGCAGTCGGCCTTGCCAAACGCTCACTGTACTGTGGAAATTTACGGGACACCTCAATTGACCACGCAGTCGACTGTACATGCTCAGAACGAACTAACGCTCATAGGCTGTTCAGACCAACCATCTTTATGGTGTGCAACGCACCTTACATTACAATTGTGGAGGCTGGCCGTCAACACGCGTTCAGTAGGAGCGGACTCAGCTGTGACCGCCAGTGAATACTCATGTAGTCACTGGATCCCATGAAAATAGCGACATTGCCTTCCCTTCTTGCTGAACAATACAAGCATGCAGACGACCAAATCCTCGCAAGGTGATTGGCTGGTTGACCGGTGTCTGCGATCATGGCAATCGCCATTTGATCCCTCCAAATCTTCCAAAAGGGAGTTCTGAACCAGTCCCGCCAATATCGCTATGAAGCATCTTCCAAAAGGGAGTTCTGAACCAGTCCCGCCAATATCACTATGAAGCATCATCGTACTGAATGTGTTCATCGCCAATATAAGCTTATTTGGCACTGGATATGGAGCTGACCTATCAATGAGGCTAACATCCACGGTCCTCTTAAAATAGTATTGTTATTCGTGTATATTTCATTACAGAAAAAAAATTCAATGCCGCCAGGCAACGACGCTGCATGTTGTGGCGGCGCGAAAATGTGCGCTTCGTCCGCCGGTGTGTGAATAACAAAATCTCGGTATGCAGGAAACCACTTTTTAAAGCAACCTGTCGCCACAGATTTCAATCGACTGACCAAGACTGGAACGTAAAATAAAAAAGAGCTCATTCCATAGATCAAAATAGAACTTATACGACTATTATTAGTAAGTTACAGGTTAAGAAAAGTTTCTATAGGCAAACGAAGGCTGGGGAGGAAGAAGCAAACGGAGAACTAGAGAGAGGAGGAAGTTTCCTGTTTCCTTATCGCAGCCTTCCGTCTGCTTCCTCCTCCCCAACCTTCCTTTCCCTCGCCAACGTTTCTTAGCCTGTAATTAACTATAAAATCATGACGCTAAAAAAAAAGAATTGGGGGTGGGCATGTTTATAAAGCCTGAACTCAGGCTGCCTCAACGGGCGACTTGTCTCTCAGCTGTAAATGAGAAATTTAGCCGGCGATTTTAAATATATCCTATAGAGCAACACGAGGCTCTAACGTGACGTCACTGCGGTGGCGCTGCTGTCGGTGTGGCGCATGCGCAGAGGCCTCGCTTCGCGCCAACCTCGTTTCTGCGCTTGCGCAGTGCCCACTCCCTGGTGTGGAGAAATGCAGACTCGTTTGGAAAAAGCGCGGTGAGTGACAGACAAAACAAGAAGCGACGGACGCTTCTAACTGATGCTTCCAGAGCCCCCGCGTTGCCTTCTGTTGTGCTTTGCCTGCGCCTGCACGCTTGAAGTCTAAACTCCACAGATGCCGAAGTGTTATGCAAGGTATAGGAGGCTTGCACCGGGCACGACTTAAGAGCATCCCTGCCGTCTGCGACTATATAGTGGGATTACTACCCCAGAGCAGCACACGTGTACCTTTAATGAAAAATTCAGGTGGTCAATCGCCGGCGAGCTTTTGCCAGCGGCACCACCAGCCAAAAACGCGCCGGCGGTACATCACGTGAACTTCTCTATGTTACAACCAATCTCGAAACGCAGGCATCTGGCGCTTTTTGGTCGATTGGGCTGTGCCTGAGCTACTTCCTCGATTATTCTATAGCACATGAGCACGCCGCATGCGGAAACAACATATCATCGGGCTCTGAAATGTGCGAAAACACAGAGGCTTCACAATAGTCTAAGAAATATTGGCGTTACCAGATTCCGCACAGATTACAAGATCTTAAATTACATAATTGATAATAGGGCAGGGGATTTATAAATATCTGCGGGTCTGCCCGCGCACGAGTCAAATTTCAGTACATTTCGCTTTCCTTTTTAATAGACCATTGTCATTTTACAGTGCTCCCAAGAAAACTTGTCAGCGTCGCTGTTCATCTTATATATTCTTGTTATTATTTTTATGTGATCCTCAGTCTTCTCTTTGCACTCACTCTCTTCCAAGTGCGTGTTCAAGTGTCATGCTGCATCACTGGCCATACTTCTTTTTTCACAGCGGTGTAATACCACACCATGTCCCAGTGCAAGCTGACCTTGCGCAAGCTTGACAATTTTTTTCAACTTATTTGCCTTTTGTAGGGTCTTCTAATTCCTTATTACCTGCTCGTAGGCTCTAATAACGATTTGCTCTTCGTTATTGCTATTTGTACTTTGAGGACAGAAACGTGTCTAGCTCAATTATTTCGCTTGCGACTCGAACCCGCAAGTGGCCTGCATACTGGCAACAGTTCTGGCGCAAAAAATATAATATCAAATAATTAACTGACGCCGTACATTCAAAAGTCGAGGTATGACTAAATATTTAATTGTTCGAACCAGACATTTGTCACTATAAATTTTGACTAGCAGATGTCACGGAGCGGCTTATCACCGCGAACAGAAACTGCCGCTAATCAAAACATCGATTGCAACGACCAATGTTCACCCCTTGGCAAAGGCGACTTTTTCGCGATGGGTACAGGCAGCTCCGAGACTCGTACCGAGCACTGCTGTCCTACATTATCGTCGATAATGTAGGACAGCAGCTGAGATCGATAATTTATCGATCTCAGCAGAACAAGAACGATTAGCATTTGTTTACCCTGTGATGGGGCGCGCTAAGTTGTTGCGGTAATTCAGTTATTACAGTTGTTTCGGATGCACAAAAGGCAAACGGCTCAAACGCGTCGCTGCATTCAGTGCAACTGAATTGCTTAGTACCATTCACGCAACAAATTATGGTTTGTCAAAAGAATTTCAAGAATAACAGGCATCCAGGTACACCTGCGAACCCTCTGCACTGAGACATATAAGCACTGATGTGTTTTATAAAATTACATACAATAGCGTCGTTGCCCACACCTGAGTAATTCCTGAACCATCTGTCGCTTCGCAACCTGATGCCGTCAGAACACTAGTCAACTGTAAACAAGAAAAGAGTTGCACATGTTCGGCGACAAAATATATTTCATGATACTCACTAGAAACAAAAAGTAATGAACATTCGGTTCTCGTACATGTTTCCGCAAACAAGTAGCAAAAAAATACAAAACGAACTTAATATTTTCTTGCACGTTTTACAGAAAGAAACAACAAAGATGCGAGTTGCATGTTACTGCGTTACATTGAACATGTAACGCTGAGGTCTAAAAACACTCAAACATGTTCTAACTTAGAAAAATAAATTCAAAGAAAAACGAAAGACGTTTACGATTCCCTGTAATGCCGAATTAGAGCGCAGCTCTTGAGGAGCAGGAGGGAAGGGTACGTAGAGGAGAGTATATATGCCCCTCGTCTTCCTCCGTACACCCTCCTCCTCTCTCCGCCCTCTCACCTCCTCCTTTCATTCTCCTCTCCTCCTCCTCCCCTCCTCTATACCTGCGACGTCACCATGACCTTCGTCGTGACCTTCGTTACGTCAATCGTGACGTCACGTGTGGCGTCATGGTGGGGAACATCCCATAACGCAACGCGCGGATACGCTGACGGTGACGCCGACGCCGACGACAACGGTGACGGAGACAAGGGCGACGGCGACGCCGCTCAAGCCGGAAACGGGCGCCTAAGCGCTGCGCTCTAAAACGAAAACACGACGCCATAAAAAATATCGTCGGCAAATACAACCCCCTCGCTGACAAAGGAAGATTATTCTTCACTCGTTCCGAAATTGGCAGCCAGAATAGTAAAAATGAAAGGTATTCCACGCCAAAACATTTTATTTCACAATTTGAAGAATAAGTGTACAAATGGAAATTAGGGTACGCAATATTGCCGCGCGCACAGCTGGCCAAGTCGGCAGCGCGCGCGTGGCCTAACAGTTACCGTGCCTGCCTCCCGCGCGAAAAGCCAGGGTTAGATTCCTGGAGCGACGTGTCCTTTGTTTATTCCTGCAGTTTAAGTGTTCTGGTAAATTCGAGAATCATGTTGTTTGTTCGGGGTCCGAATGTCAGAACCTTCTACGCCGATTATTCCAGAAGCCCACGCATGTACATAAGGGGCGTGTGGCAAGCCGCAGTCAGTCTCGCCCCAGCGTTGGATTCTGCTGTTACGCCAACCCGACGCCCGCGACGCTTCATTGTTATCTTCTGTTCGGTTTTCTAGGGGGCACAAATTCACTCCATTAAACGTTTCAGTTTTCTCAGTTATTCTTTGTCCCATCACCTCGTCGTTCGTGACATTTTGGTGGAGGTGCGGGGTAGCGCATGTCCTTGCAACGTACCTCTCCGAAAACACCCCGGCCAAGTGAGGTGCTCAGCCCCGGAAGACTACCCTCGCCTAAGCCCGAAGAAGCCGTCGTACCAGAGGTCAGTCCCCCGAACTTCGTCTCTTGCCCGAGAAACGGAAGAACAAGATCCCGACCATGATCACCCCGCCCGTCGTCGTCCTGCCCGTCGCTCCGCGGACACCTGCTCCCTTCCTCGGCGAGCTCTACGAGGACGTCGAAGACTGGATCAACCAGTACGAACGCGTGGCTCGCCACAACGGGTGGAGTGACGAACAGCACCAGCAAAATCTGTATTTCGCACTTGGAACCGCAAGGCGCTGGTTCGAAAACCATGAACCTTCGTCGACCTCGTGGGACATTTGCAAGAACAAGCTCACGCGTTCATTCACCAGTCAACACCGAAGAGAGAGGGCTGAAGACCTGCTGCAGTCGAGGACCTAGGGCCCCAATGAAAGCGTCACGAGCTTTGTGGAAGACGTCCTTCGCCTGAACTCCCGCGCCGACCCTCAGGCCACCGAAGAAAAGAAGCTGCATATTTTGATGCGTGGCGTGAAGGACGACATCTTTGGTAGACTCGTACGCAACCCACCGACGACCGCTCAACGATTTGTCACGGAGGTGACGAACATCGAGCGTCCTCTGCAAGCCCGAGCCAGCCACTACCAGAGGCTATCAGGCGACAGCGCGGCTCCGCAGTCGCTCTGTGACCTCGCCAGCGGTATCCAGGGCATTCGAGAGCTTATTCGCGACGTCGTCCGGGAGGAGCTTAAGAAGCTTCTGCAGACTGCTGAGCGCCAGGCCTCAATCTCCATTTCCGAGGTTGATCGGGAGGAGGTTGAGCGGGCGTTCCTTCCGGATGACCCTGTCACCGTGGCCGCAGCCGATAAGCCGACGCTGACCTACGCCGCAGTGGCCTGATGGCCACCGCCAGCTGCGCGCGCGGCAGTATAACGCTATTTTTACGCCCTTAAAAATGAAGGGTTTTCCATGCTACAACACGTTATATTACCCTTTTCAAAATTATGTATTACTCAAAACAAGGGTTCTGATAAGGTGTGGATGTGGGTATAAGTCTCTGGAACACCCTTTTCACGACGTTAAAGTGGTGTGGATGAACGATTTTTGTACTTTGAATAATTACTCCTTGTATTGAAAACCTGACATTTATAACCCATGAACACGCGTTGGTATTTCTCATGCGAAGATAGTCGCCGAAAAACAATATATATATATAGAGAGAATTTTTTTTTTCTTGGGGGGGGGGGTGCAGACGCATCGCAGTGTGCGGCGCGAACGGCGAGGCGAGGGACGAGTCGCAGCCTCTCATTTTGGATCACCGTCCGTTGCGGACGCGGAGGAGGCGGCGATAGACTTAGTCATATTGTCACGAACGGAGGTGACGACGAAGACGAAGCAGTGAACTCGAAAATAACGGTTTAATAGGCGAACTTGTGCCAACCAAAAATAAGTAAAGAACGAAAGAGCGTCGAGGCAGCAGAAAAGCAGGCGGCGATTCGGCGGCGAAACAGAGCGCGAGCGGGACTGCCTCGACAAGGTCGCGGGCAGCTGCTTATCTAGAGTGCGTCGTTATCTCGAAAGTTCGGCGAAGAAAGTTCGAGCGTCGCGCGCTCGGGGCGAGGATGAACTGGCACTTTCGAGAACAACAAAGCAAAGGGAAAGTTACAATTAGTGCGAGAATGAATGGGAATCTTCTAGAAGACCGTGACCGAGCGTTGCTTTCTCGGCTCTGCGGGCGGCATTATCCCCCTTTTAAAAGTGCATCGTCCCGATGCAACGTGAAAGGAAAACAGAAATGGCTAAAAAATTTACGGTGAAACGAAATAAACATGCAGTATCGCAATCCTATCGTGCGTAGAACGGCTTGAGTCGAACGACGTGGACGACTTCGGGTCGTGGTTGGCGGCGTCCTGATGGTCGGGTTCCGTCGGGGAGCACCTCGTAGTTCAAGTCCCCAAGGCGGCGGATGACCTTGTAGGGTCCGAAGTAGCGTTTTAACAGTTTTTCGCTGAGTCCGCGGCGGCGAATGGGCGTCCACACCCACACCCTGTCTCCGGGCTGGAACTCCACGTCGCGGCGACGAAGGTTGTACCGGCCAGCGTCCACACGTTGCTGGTCCTTTATTCGAAGACGGGCTAGCTGGCGTACCTCTTCTGCTCGTTGGGTGACCAGCTGGGCGTCGTCGGTGCTGTCGTCCGTCGGGTCGTGGGGCAGCATGGCGTCGAGCATCGTCGTCACCTTTCTGCCGTGCACCAGCTGAAAAGGTGTAATGCCGGTAGTTTCTTGAATCGCCGTATTGTACGCGAACGTGACGTAGGGCAACACTTCATCCCACGTCTTGTGTTCCACGTCCACGTACATCGAAATCATGTCGGCGATGGTCTTGTTTAGTCGCTCCGTCAGCCCGTTGGTCTGCGGGTGGTATGCCGTGGTCCGGCGGTGGTCGGTGTGGCTCAGGCGGAGTATCTCTTGTGTCAGTTGCGCCATGAACGAGGATCCTCGGTCCGTAATCAGGACTTGGGGAGCGCCGTGTCGGAGGACGATAGACTCCACGAAGAACTTGGCTACTTCCACGGCGGTCCCCGACGGGAGTGCTTTTGTCTCGGCGTACTTGGTGAGATAATCAGTTGCCACGATTATCCAACGGTTTCCCTGCGTCGACGGTGGAAAAGGTCCGAGAAGATCCATTCCAATCTGCTGGAATGGTGCAGTCGGGGGCGCGATCGGTTGCAGGAGACCTGCCGGCTTCGTCGGTGGTTTCTTGCGTCGTTGGCATTCGTGGCACGAACGGACGTAGAGGTGGACAGTCTTCGGGAGCTTGGGCCAGTAGTATTTTTCTCGGATCCGTGCAAGAGTCCTACTGTAGCCGAGGTGACCAGATGTTGGGTCGTCGTGGCAGGCTTGGAAGACCTCTTCTCGAAGACTAGCAGGAATCACCAGGAGCCACGTCGAGTTGCTGTCCCCGAAGTTTTCTTTGTAGAGGATACCTCTCCGGACAGCGAATCTTGGCAGGTCACGTGAGAAGGCTCGGGGTATCGTACCCCTCGTCCCTCCAAGTGGTCGATCAGTGCACGTAACTCAGGATCGTCCCGCTGGAGCGCTGCCATACCTTGAATGCTCACCGCGCCGAGAAAGTGGTCGTCGTCGTCGCCGTCGTCTTTGGCACATCCGGTAGCTGACTCGACAGGGGCTCTGGACAGGCAGTCGGCGTCGCTGTGTTTTTGGCCTGACTTGTAGACCACGGTCACGTCGTACTCTTGCAGTCGTAGGCTCCACCGAGCGAGGCGTCCCGATGGATCCTTCAGGCTCGCTAACCAACACAACGCGTGGTGGTCGGTGACCACCCGAAATGGGCTCCCGTACAAGTACGGGCGGAATTTCGTGATGGCCCAGACGACGGCCAGACATTCCTTCTCGGTTGTCGAGTAGTTGCGTTCCGCGTTCGACAGCGTCCGGCTAGCGTATGCGATCACGCGCTCCGCACCGTCTTGTCGTTGGACCAGTACCGCTCCGAGACCTGTATTACTGGCGTCCGTGTGAACTTCCGTTTCGGCTGATTGGTCGAAGTGGCCGAGAATCGGTGGTGACTGGAGCCGTCGCTTCAGTTCGTCGAATGCCTGTTGTTGTTCTTCACCCCATTCGAAGTTCACGGCGTCTTTCGTAAGGTGCGTGAGCGGCGCAGAAAGCTTGGCAAAATCCTGAACGAATCGCCGGTAGTATGCGCAAAGTCCAAGGAATCTTCGGACGGCCTTTTTGTCGGTGGGCGGTGGAAAGGCCGCTACGGCGCGAGTTTTCTCAGGGTCAGGACTTACACCTTCATTGCTCACAACGTGGCCCAGGAACTTCAGTTCGCCGTAGGCAAACCGGCACTTCGTCGGCTTGAGGGTTAGTCCTGCGGTCCTGATTGCCTCAAAAACGGTCCGAAGGCGTCGCAAATGCTCGTCGAAGTTGGCCGAGAATACCACGACGTCGTCGAGGTAAACGAGACATGTCTGCCACTTGAGGCCTGCCAGGACGGTGTCCATGACACGTTGGAACGTTGCTGGCGCTGTGCAGAGTCCGAAGGGCATCACCTTGAACTCATACAGTCCGTCGGGCGTGACGAAGGCAGTCTTTTCTCGATCCCGTTCGTCGACTTCGATCTGCCAGTAGCCACTCTTAAGGTCCATCGACGAAAAGTATCGGGAGTGGCGCAGCCGGTCCAGCGTGTCGTCGATGCGGGGAGCGGATACACGTCTTTCTTCGTCACCGCATTGAGCCGCCGGTAGTCAACGCAGAATCGAAGCGTTCCGTCCTTCTTCTTCACCAGTACGACTGGAGAGGCCCACGGGCTGCTCGAAGGCTGAATGATGTCGTCGTTCAGCATCTCTTGCACCTGTTCCTGAATGGCCTCTCGTTCCTTTGGGGAGACCCGGTACGGCGGCCGATGCACAGGAAGCGCGTCCTCGTTGGTAATGATGCGGTGTTTAGCAACTGTTGTCTGGCGCACCCTCGACGTCGTCGCAAAGCAGTCGCCGAACTCGGCGAGGAGGTCTCCGAGCTGTCGTCGTTCCGTGGCGCTGAGCTTGGGGTTAACGTCGAGCTGCGGCGGCGGTGTACTGTGCGGCTGACACGGCGAGGGCACTTCGGAGATCGCGGCGATTTCGGCGTCGGCCCGGAGTTCTTCGACGTGTCCTACAGCGGCACCTTTGTGAGGTGCTGCGCCTCCGGTCGAAAGTTCGTCACGAGGACCACAGAACGTCCATCCTGCAGCTCCGCTATGCCCCTTGCGACGCCTATTCCTCTTCCGAGAAGCAGTTGGACATTGCCTTCTAGAAGGACTTTCCCGCGGGCAACTGCATCGGTCACGACGGGCACAAGAACACTCGACCGTGGCGGCAGGTTCACGTGGTCCGCAATGACTCGGACGGCGGCTGGCGTCGTTTTGGGTCCCTCCGGAGGTAGAACGGGCTTTCGCAGCGTCAACCTGTTTGCGCCAAGGTCGATCACGGCACCGTACTCACAGAGGAAGTCCATGCCAAGGATGACGTCTCTCGAACAGTCCTTGAGGACGACGAATTTCACGGGGCAGGTTTCTCCGTGGATGTTCACGCGCGCAGTACACCTTCCCACTGGTGTGATGAGATGTCCGCCGGCGGTTCGTATTTTCGGACCATCCCACGGCGTCATCACTTTCCGAAGACGGCGAGAGAGCTTCCCACTTCAAACGGAATAGTCTGCTCCGGTGTCGACGAGTGCCTTCGCGTCGTGGCCGTCGATGGTAACGTCGAGGTTATTCGACACCGTCGCAGAACCGTCGTTCCCATCCGTCTCGTCGCTAGTGTGGGAGCCCTCCGACGTTTGTGGAGGATATTGGCGTCGTTCGTCATCGGCAATACCACCTCCCGGTATTGCCGCACTCAGTTTTCCCGGCGAGGCAGGGGGACAGGCTTTCTCGGCGGGACCTACGATGAGGCGATGCAGGGCGTTGTGGTGACGGCGATCGGAAACCGCGGCGGGTAGACGGTCCCGGGGATGGCGACCGGCGGAGGTATTCGTCGATGTCCCGGGGTCGCTCGCCGTAGCGTGGTCGCGGGTCGTCGGGGTGGAAGCCGCGTAGCCCCAGCTGCCGGTACGGGCAACGGCGGTAGACATGGTCGGCTTCCCCGCAGTGGTAACACAGCGGGCGTCGGTCAGCCGTTCGCCACACATCGGTTTTCCTGGGTGCTGGTTTTTCCGGGCGTACGTACTGCCGTTCTTCGCGACGTTGGAAGTACTGTGGCGCTGGGGGTTCACGTCGTGATGGCACCGTAGCTTGGCGGGGAGCTTGCGGCGGTCGTCTGGCCATGGCGGCGTAGGTAAGCCTCGGTTCCTCGGGAGCTTGCACGTTGTCGGGAGTTTCAGGCTGCAATGCCCGCTGTACCTCGTCGCGCACGATCTCGGCGACTGACAGCGACGCCGGGCGCTCAGCAGCGGGGAGAAGCTTTCGGAGCTCCTCTCGGACGACGTCCCGGATAACGTCGCGGATGTCCCGGGTACGGGCGCCGATGTTGTCGTCAAGCAGCGGGGAGGCAACGACGCCGGGATGTCGTTGGTAGTAGGAGGCGCGTGCTTGGAGGGCGCGCTCCATGTTCGTTGCCTCCGTGACAAACGCTTCGACGGTGGTCGGCGGGTTGCGGACGAGGCCCCCAAAGATGTCGTCCCTCACCCCGCGCATGAGGACACGCAGCTTCTTGTCGTCGGTGGCTTGTGGGTCGGCACGCGCGCTCAGACGCAGGACGTCTTGAACGAAGCTGGTGACGCTTTCGTTGGGGCCTTGCGTCCTCGTCCGAAGGAGGTCCTCGGCTCTCTCCTTCGGTGCTGACTGGCGAACGTCCCTCGGAGCTCTCCTTTCAGCTGGTCCCATGACGTAATCGAGGTTTCACGATTCTCGAACCAGTGTCGCGCCGTTCCCTCGAGGGAAAAATAAACGTTTTGCAGACGCTGTTCGGGAGTCCATTGGTTGTGCAGCGCCACCCGTTCGTATTGCTGCAACCAGTCTTCGACGTCTTCGTAGATCTCGCCGTGGAAGGACGTCGGCGTACGAGGGGCGACGGGCAGGTAGACGACGGGGGCGGCGGTCGGGGTCTGCGACGACTGGGGGTCCATTGTCGGCTTCGTCGACTGGTTGGTCTTCTGCGGCAGCAGACCGAATTCCGGGGGCAACCCTTGAATACGGCGGCTGGCACGATGCTCCGCGTCTTCAACGGAAGGTCGTCGGGAAATGGGGCTTGCTGAGCGAGTTCTTGTAGGGGTACGTTGCACGGGTTTCATACCCCGCACCTCCACCAGAAATGTCACGAACGGAGGTGACGACGAAGACGAGCAGTGAACTCAAAAATAACGGTTTAATAGGCGAACTTGTGCCAACCAAAAATAAGTAAAGAACGAAAGAGCGTCGAGGCAGCAGAAAAGCAGGCGGCGATTCGGCGGCGAAACAGAGCGCGAGCGAGACTGCTTCGACAAGGTCGCGGGCAGCTGCTTATCTAGAGTGCGTCGTTATCTCGAAAGTTCGGCGAAGAAAGTTCGAGCGTCGCGCGCTCGGGGCGAGGATGAACTGGCACTTTCGAGAACAACAAAGCAAAGGGAAAGTTACAATTAGTGCGAGAATGAATGGGAATCTTCTAGAAGACCGTGACCGAGCGTTGCTTTCTCGGCTCTGCGGGCGGCAATATGTAGCACCAACACGCGAAGAGATAGCATCCGAACGGAACGGTTACTCTAATCGTCGACTCTCAAGCTACTTGCAGGGCGCTGTGCAGGAGGAATTTCGTCCAAATGGAGTAGAACAATCCCAGCCCAAGTAATCCACGGAAAACTCCCTTTGATTGGCCTACTGTAGCAACTCGGCCACACTCTTTTTCAGGGTAATAGAGAGTATTAGTAGATCGTTCCCATGACTCCGATAACGATACCCGATACTCCGCCACCGCCTCCCTTGCGCATGCATAGTATCGTTATCGGGGCTATCGGAGGTATCGGAACGATCTAGTAAAACTCTCTATTGAGAGTGCAAACTCGTTCACTCAAATACTTACCTTCCGAGCGGTTCAGAATGGGAAGGGAGTTGGTCGAGGGCAACTCGACTAGACCCGTAAGCGACCGACAACCGCCAAACGACGGAACCGAAGAACACGACGCACAGAGTCCGCAACTCGGAACCTTTAATCAGGTTACGGAATACTACCGATCCGGGCGGAGGAGATGTCCACGCTTGCACAAAGACCTAAACAGACGCGAGGCTTCCGAATGGAGGCGGGTGCAAACACAGGCTTTCCGAAATCTACACCTACTTCATATCTGCTTTCCTCGCAGCTACCGAAGCAAACGCCCGGGCTGCAACTCCACGGCCCCCCACTCTATCACTGTACCTGGGCCTGCCCCACTCCACTGGGAGAAGGGATCCGACCCATAGCCAATCCTTTCACATCCTCCCTGGGAAACCGCTCTCCTCGGCTAGGATACTGAGTAACAGCGAGAGCTGGTAGCTTGCGCCAGAAAGATAGCTGTAGCTTGTGGGGCCATGGACTTGGGGACAGAAACATTGGAGGGGGGGGGGATGGAACTTCACAGATCAGAACTACTGAATGGTTTTTACCATCAATAGAGAGTTTTAGTAATACGTATAGCAGCAAACGTAAGCCCCCTACGTTAGCGTTAACGCTGCGTCCTCCATACTGCGCATGAGCCATACGTACGTACTGCGGCGAGCTATGCGTACATACGTACGCTCGCTATCGCTTTTTGCGAGCGTACGTAGCGGTCCCCTGCGTACCAATCTCGTTGCTCTCGTCCCGCACGGGAGAGCGCGAGACTACTCCAGTTTGGAAAATGGCGGCGGTGAGGCAAACCAGTGAAAGTGCTACGCGCGTTGTGCGGGTTCGCTTCACCATTGAAGATGACCTCAACCTTGCGGAAGAAAGAGAAAGAAGAAGAGAAAAAGGGCGAGGCTCGTGGCGGGCGAGGACACGCGGAGTTCAGAGCTGGAGACAGACGAATGAGCCGGTGCCGAGCAAGGCCTCCAACTGAAGACCCGGACCACAAGACAGCCTTGGCCCTCCTCTTCATCGGACTCTGAACTTAAGTACAGATAAAACCTTTTCCCAATGATAGCGGTTCCCCGTGTGACTTCCTCGGAGCGAGTGGAACTCGGCCTGATCGGGCGGTATTGACAGGCGACTCAAAGAAATCAACGCGACGAACCCTTTCGAGCGCCCACAAAGATGGGTGTCGGTACCCAAGAACGTTGACGACACCGTCGAACCCAAAAGGTGTTTACCATGCGGTCGCAAGCAAATGACGAGGCCAACATAAGATAGTAGGGATCCCACAACACACTGGAGCGAACTATAGATCGAACTGCTGGTCGCACAGCCCAAAAAGAAGAAAAAACACGTTCACAACACGCAACTGGTTGTTGTTCAATTATGTTTATTGATGAGATGAGTGGTTCGGCTGTCTTGGTGGGGTGGCCTGAGACAGGAAGGGGGGGACCTGGGGGTTTAGGGGAAAGGGAATGAATGATGTGAAAAAATAATTAAATATGATGATGGGTCCCCGTCTCCCTGATGTAGCTCATCAGGGAATCGAGGACTGCTTTCCTGTGCTGCGGTGTTCCCTGGGGTCGGGACCACTCCTCGAGCGTCGCCGGTCTTTCCTCTTCTCGAAGAGATTGGATCGCTTTCTTCCTCAGCCGTTCCAGGCCTGCACAGTCCCAGAGGAGGTGGCGTAGTGTGGCGATGTTGTTCCCGGTGCAGGCCTTGCATCTGGAGCCCTCGAGGTCAACGAGCCCGAAGCTCGCTTGTTTGGCCGGTGTGAATGCTGTTCCGGTCCTGATCCGTCGGACTCGGACAGCTTCCCATCTGGTATAGCTCGTTGGTATGTTGTCTTCTTGTGACGGCAGCAACCCTCTGAGGTAGGCCTTCCTCGCCTGCTTGGCAAGTTCAGCCTGTTCGTCAGGGTCTACCGTGGTATTCGTTTCACAATGAGAGGTCGAGCCAGTCGCGGAGCTGTGAAATATTTCTTCCGCTGCGGCCCTGTGTGCCCTCTCATTCCCGGGGATTTCGCTGTGCCCGGCAAGCCATGTGATGTGCAGGTCGGTGCCACGTATGCGAAGCTCCGTCGCCACTTTCTTGATCTTTTTTATTGTTCGGCCCTTTGGTCTGCTGCTGCGTGTTGCGTTAATCGCTGCTTGCGAGTCTGTAAAAATTCTGGCGTGAGGTGCCGTCGCGCTGTTTCCTGCGATGTCCTGGGCCGCCGCCAATATCGCCCTCAATTCGGCCTCCCTCACCGTCGTGCCCGACGGTAGTAATTCGGTTTGTGTCCTGCCTCTCCTTGCGTCATGCCAGGCCGATGTCACTTTCTCACCGTTCTTTGCGACGTCGGTGTACCGTACTTCTTCGTTCGGCGCATGGGTTTCGCACCATGCCGCGTGCATCTTTGCGGCTCTAGCCCTCTTCCCTTGGTTGAGAACTTGAGGTAGAGGCCGATGATCCGTTATCATCTCGTCCCGCCAAGGAGGTAGCGCCTCTTCCAATGGCGGCTTGTTGCTTGTCTCGTATCCCAGGTCTTGCAGGAATCTACGTCCATGTTTAGTGCGCTCAAGCCTTTGAAACTGAGCGATTGCTTGGGTTTCGGCCCTGTCTTTTATGGTGTTCATTTGAGCTTCCTTTTCTAGCATTTCGAGTGGCGTGTATTTTGGAAGGCCCGTGACTACTCGTCTGGATTGGTTGTTAAGTCTCTCGAGTTTCTTCCACTGCGTCTGGTTGAGATTCAGCCAGTTGCAGCTGTAGAGTGCTCGTGACGTAAGAAGGGCCTCTGTGAGGATACGGAGAGCCTTCTCATCTGCTCCCCAGGACTTACTTGTTGTTTTCTTTATGAGCTTGAGACCCTGAGCCCACGCCTTTTCCATCTCCGGGATCCATCTCGTGCTTCTTGCCGTCTGCTCGAAGGTGACTCCAAGGATTCTGATATGTGGCTTTTTGTCAATTTCTTGTCCATTGAGTTCTAGCCGTACTGAGCCTGCTATTCCTTTCCTGTGGTCCCTAGGGCGAGCGACCATCATATATTGCGTTTTCTCTGATGACGCTTCCATCCCAACCTCCGCCAGGTAGGTGGCGACTTCATCTATGCCCCGCTGCATCGTGCTCTCTTGTTCCCCCAGGGATCCCCCTCGGGTCCAGAGCGTCACATCATCCGCATAGATGGTGAATCCCAGCCCTTCGATGACTCGAAGCCGAGCTGGGAGACCCGCCATTACCATATTGAAAAGGATCGGCGATAGAACTGCCCCCTGTGGCACTCCTCTTTTAATCGGTGTTTCTGGGCCCATGGTACCTCCGATCTTCACCTGGAACCTCCTGTCGCACAGGAAGTCTCGTATAAAGTTCAGAGATCTTCCACGGATGCCGCATGCTTTTGCCTCCCGGACTACTGCCCAGTGCGGCACTGAATCAAACGCCTTGCGGATGTCCAGGGCGACCACGAGCCGTGGGTCTTGTTTGTCTTTTTCGGCTAGCACCTCCTCATAAAGCAACTTTAGGCTATCTTGTGTCCCCATTGCTTCGCGAAAGCCCGTTTGCCGGGGATCCAGGCGTTCGTGTTTTTCCAAATACCATTGTATCCTCCTGAGCACGATTTTCTCCATCGTCTTGCAGATATTGGATGTTAGAGATACAGGTCTCATATGTTCAATGCGATCAAGCAGTTTGCCGGGCTTGGGTATTGGGGTGACCCATGAAAGTTTCCAGGCTCTCTGTAGCCTACCCTCTTCCCATATTATGTTGTATTTGTCGAGAAGTTTCTGCTTCGATTCTTCCGGTAGGTTTCTGAGAGCTTGGTACGTTACCCCGTCCGGGCCAGGAGCACTGCCGGTTTTCGCCATGTAGATTGCCTCGACTAGTTCTCCCATATTTAGTGGGTCTTCCATTCCTTCCTCTTGTGGCGGGCGGGTGTTCATTGCCACCGGTCTCTGGTTTGCGCTATCTTCTTCTTGGGGAAAGAACAATTCTCCAGCCCTGATCGCCATCTCTGTCTCGCTTATATTGAGCTTGAGGGCCAGGTTCTGCGCAGCGTTTCTTGTCTTGCGCTTTGCTCCGTTCAGTCCCTTGTAAGTTCTCCAAGCTCTTCCCAATCCGTTTCGTGCGTTAAAGGACCCGCAATGGGTCCTCCACCTCTCGCGCCCGAGCTGTTTAGAGTACTGCCTCGCTTTCGCTGCTGCTCGTTTGAGTTTGATTTTTAGATGCAGCGTCCTGTTCTTTCGGTACCGCTGCAGTGCTTGTAGACGGCTGGCCCAGAGGTTTAGCAGGTGATTGTCTGGTGTTGGGGCTCCAGGCTTTACTAGAACTTTCGTCTTCGCTTCGCTCAGAGCCATCCGAATGCACTCCTCGATGTCTCCGCTGTCCTCTGTCTCAAGCAGTTCCCTAAAACGATCCCATTTGACTACTGGTCTTTGTTCTTTGCCACTGTTGCGTTGTCCGTGGTGAATCTTTATTTCGACCGGAAAGTGGTCACTGTCAAGGTTGTCTCTCCACGTTGACCAGTCGAGCACTAGGCTTGCAGTGGCCCAGGAGAGGTCCGGGGTGGAGTCTTTTTGCCTACTGTGCATTCCAATCCTTGTCTTGGTTCCCGGCTTGTTGCGTAGTGTAAGGCCCGCAGTTTTCATTGCGTGTTTAATTTGTCGGCCTTTTCTCGTGCTGTTGGAGTACCCCCAATCTTTGTGTCGAGCGTTGAAGTCCCCGGCTATGACAATCGGGTCCCCTTCGGCTAGACCGACAAGTTCGCCTATCCATGCCGTTGCTTCCTTGTCATCTTCCGTTGCCGTTCCTGGTCTTATATAGACGGAAGCTAAAGTCATCCTCTTCCGTTTGTGACTGAGTCTTACGGCTACCACTTCTCTGTTGCCAGTGCAAAGTGACGCCGTATCGAGCTGGGCATGTGGTATGTGCCGCAGGACTGCTACTGCTGCCCAGCCTTTCTTCGTCTCTGGGTTCCTTTCGCTCGGTCTTGGGGTAGTTACTATGGTCGGGTTCGTGTAGAAACTATAGCAGGGGAACGTTAGGTTCGGGGTTCGTGTTTCTTGAAGAAGAAGTACATCCGGCGGCGGCTGTCTCTCGAATCTCAACCTCAGCTCTGCACTTTTGGTCGAAAATGTGCAGCAATTCCATTGGACAATGCGGGTTTGTTCCGTGGTGGTCTGTCCTGTACTGCTATGGGAGTTACTTCCCATGTCGCAGCAACGCCAGCTCCTTCTTGATCTCTCCGATGGCCTCGAAGATCATCTTGAAGCCGATGTGTACGTCGTTCTTGAGTTTATTCATCTCTTTCTCGGCGTCGAAGTCTGACGCCTGCTGGCTTGGCTGATGTCGTTGGGTAGATTTCGCCCATTCCGGTATCCATGTGGGAAGCTCGTCTTGATCGTTTTTCCCCGATGCCTTGGGTCGCTCCGGGATGGACTTAGCAGCTGCAGCGTAACTTTCTTTACCTTGCGCCGGAGGTTTGGGTGTCATCTTCTTTTTGTCTGGAATTCTTCTTTTTGGACAATCGTTACTGGTGGCCGGATGTGGGCCGTCGCAGTTACGACATTTTGGTTCCCGGTCGCACTCGACCATTCCTTCGTCGTGCACGTTCCCGCACTGACCGCACCTTTGTTCCTTGCGAGGGCAGACATCCGCCTTATGCCCGAGCTCGTGGCAGCTAAAGCACACAATCGGGCGCGGCCGGTATTCTTTCACGCTCAAGATTGCTTGGCAGAAGACGACCTTCTTGGGCAGTTTGTTACCTTCGAAGGTAACTAACACTGCACTTGTGCCTTTACCCATAAGTCGGGCAGCGATAATCCTTGCCTTGTCGCATTTCATGTCTGCGAGCAGCGTCTCTGGTGTCTCTTCGCTGTTGTCTCCCGGGGGTATATGACACCGCGAATCTGGTTCTTCTCCATTGCTCTGTAGGGGCAAACTGTATACTGCTTGCCGTTCTTCTCTATTGCATTAAGCCGTAGCAGCTTTTCTGCCGTGCCTTCTTCTTGCGTAGTGAGCGTAATAGTGTTGGTCTTTGTCTGATACTGGATTTTGAAGTCCTCTTGGCTTTCGATTCCTGCCGTTTCCGCGGCCTGCCTGATGTCCCTGGCTCTGAAGCCATTTACTGCTTCCTTACATACCGGCTTAAGGACAATGGCCTTGGTAGTTTTACTCTCTGTCCTCTCATCGATGGACATAGCAGCGGCTTTCTTCTCGGGTTCTTCAAATGATGTCAGCGAGCGTTTACGGCGGCGCCTGTTCTGGACTAGTGTCCAGGAGTTGTCCTCCATATTTTCCGCCAAGGGGTGGCGTCTGTCCCGTTAGGTTTAGCATTCTGGCTCTTTAGTGGGGTCTTTGTCAATTGTGTTGCTTGAGCTATCGTGGGATATTCGTGTCCAAGGCTTGAGCTCACCTTTTCTGCTGCGGCTGGTTGCGCGCCTTTTCCTTGCTGTGCGGTAGCGAGGTAGGTCAAGAAGCTTACAAAGAGCCTTCCGATATCTTCCCTCGCAACTCCAAATTCGTTCAATTTGCCGAGGGTGTTCTGGTCCAGTATAATTTGAAGGCCTTCCGTCGATGGGCCCGCCGTGGTCGCGGTTGTCCCTGTAGCGGCAGCCTGAGTTTCCGTGCCTCGCATTCCAGACGTTAGGTTTAGCGAGGTGACCATAGTCTCGGGTTCCATATTCACCAAACTGGTCCCTCCCGGATCCAAAATCGACGGTCGGAGGGTGGCGGAGGGCTCCCCTTGATCCATGGGGCCCTTTTCCGGGGCGCGAGTGCCTTTTAAACTCGGCGTTACAAATATATGTCGGCGGAGCTAGGAAAAACACGTCCGTTAGAACGAGCGCTTCGTCGTCGTCCACACGCAACTGGAAAGAGATTCACGCACTTCGTAGCAAAGCGAAAAGATTCGCAGTGTTAAATTGGCTTGCCCGAATACCCACCTTGGACTGTTTGAGGCAGTTCGCAGGAGCACATCTAGATGGCGCTGCAAGTCTTTACGTATCGTTACGTATGCGTTTGCCTTCCGCTATACTAAAAGTGCGCGCTCAACGCGCTCCGTAACGTTACGTTGACAGCTAGCGTGCGTTGTACGCAGTGCTGACTGTGCTGACGCAATGATCTTTACGCTATTCTAAAACTCTCTAATAACAAGAGGCCACGTGATTTGGAGCAGATTATAATGCCGTCAATGGTTATCATAGCCACGCTCTGAGTTTCTCAAAATACAGGATACGCGCTAAGTTCCACACACTTTTAGTAGAGAGTTTTAGTACATCGTGCTTTCAGGCCACGCTATTTGTAGCGGGAGCTCGCGCTGCCACTTCGATGCATGCTCTGAAGCGCGCGCCCGTAGGGGTAGCGGGACTTTGAAAACGATCTACTAAAACTCCCTATAGTGTTCAGCTATTGTAGTCCTTGAAATGGTTGGGCACGAGCCACTGCTCGGATGCTTGTCGAGCCAGAGAATGTCTTGTCGAGCCAACGTCTATGAGCAGAATTGCTTATAGACGTTGTTTACACGATCAGTACTGCCCCCCCCCCCCCCCCGCCTTTCTTTTTGTCCCGCCATGGCTCGCCTAATGTCCCTGAATAAGAAAGGTAGTGACATCTTCCTCCTCCTCTGACACGCACACCTTTTATCTCTGTATTGCTTTTTTTACACCGACAGTACAGGATTGGCCCCAGATAGCAGACGGCCTTCCTAAACTTGAGTCAGAGCGCAGTCACAGGCTGAAAGACGCGCATAGGCAAACATACACACAGGCTAAAAGAGCACTGTCACGGTCTACCAGCCTCGAAGGATATGCTCAAAAAAAGAGGCGAAAGCGTGACGTTGCACAGTCGGCGTTATTTGATTGGCGACATTAGCTTATAGCATGCACTGCACTCCGACAGCATAGGCATTCCTTTGCCCTCCTTTTCCTCATGCACGTTCTTATTGTTATAGTTTGCTCTTTCCGCTCGCGCGTCAACGGTAGCTCCGCCTGAATTGGCCCAATATAGCAAACGGCATTCTTCAAAGGATGTCGCTACTTTTCCTATAAAGGGACTTTAGGCTCACCTCCCGTCTTACGACGCGCCGGGCGAGTGCTATGATAGCTGGACTGTGTTCTATGGAATTATTTCGTTAATGAGCATAGCGTCTAGATCGCGTTCGCCAGTACCCCATGGAATACACGGCTTCAAGCGAAAACTACGTGGCGCTTCAAACGATTGGAGGCGGACTGAAATAAGTGTAGGGGGTGCCCTTCCTCGAAAAAAACGAAAAACGAAACGAAAAAGCGCGCTTTTATCCTAGTTTTTGGCTCCGTGGAATATTTGCCAAAATAAAGTTGTTGGCGTTTTGAGGTAAGTTTCTGGGAGATCCACAAGTGAGGTAAGCTACTGGGTGTCCCAAATAGCGGCCAGGCTCTTTAAATTGACCGCAAGATTCGGTTTCTTAACCTATGGTGCTACGATTTTGTACAGCGTTGCTCACAGATGGTGCAGATAGGAGATCTTTCAAACATTAACTTGTAAACCAAAGTCAATGGAATAAAATTAAATTCTGAAAAGACTAAATGTGTGCCATACAGAAGCTAGTAGATCTATTGGTCTCCTTTCAAGAAACCGTTATGTCTTTCCAACAAGTGTAAAATTACTTTTATATCACTTTTTGGTTTATACTCACTATGTTTATTGCTATTTAGTTTGGGGCCAAACAACAAATCATAACTTAACAAGACTACTACTAACCCAAAAGAGGGCTATTCAAATTGCATCAAATGTTTTTTTTGTTTTTTTTTACAGCGGAGTTGTTAAGGGATAGGTTTTCCAGGACCGTGTCCGGTATCAAACGCCTGTCGACACAAACTTACCTGGACAGCTACCGCCATCTATAAGCGACGGCAGCAAGCACACAACCAGTCTGGTTGCCGCCGTCGCTCGTAGATGGCGGCAACATTTCCAGCTATCATAGAATAATGAATACTTGGGCGGGTTGTGGGAATTCATCGTAGGAAACAGAGCGAAAAACAGACGACGACAAAGAAGCACACGTAACGAGCACAGCGCTCGTCTCGCGTGTTTCTTCGTCCTCGCCTGTTTGGCGCGCTGTTTCCTACGCTCTTATCAGTTTCGGGTTCGACTTAGGATGGGTCGGCCGCGCGCCCTTTTGGGGAAAGAAGACTGGTTGAGGAAGGAGCGGCGACGAACGCAGCAGCGCGAATGGGTCCGTAACCACCGCAATGCCGCTGTCGCCTCGACTTCCACTGCGTCGAGCACTTCAGACTCCCCTGCCAAAGAAGAGCACATCGCTCGCCTAGAAAGCCTCCGCCGAGAACAGAACCAGCGATGTAAAGGGCGCCGGCGGGCCAATGCCACGGACGACGATCGTGCCACGGAGGCCAAGCGCAAGCGCGAGGCCCGGCGACGACTGCACTCCCCGCCGGCTGAACAGTTGCCGGGCGCGACGGCGATGTTCCGGAGGGGGTTCGTGGATTACCCGTTTGGCGTCACGTGCGCCGTGTGCGACCGACTCCGGTTCGCCGGAGACGTATCCACGATCGGCGGCGTGTCGGACGAGAAGAAGCGGGAAACGGGCGCGTGCGCGTTGGGGCAGTGTATCGAATACCGCTCCTCATGGTCTTCCTTCTTCACGAAAGTAAAAAAAAAAAAGACCAGAGCGGGGTTTTTTTGTGTTTTTTTTTTGCATTTTTCCAAGGAACTTTTTTTAAGCATCGTGTAATTCCTATTGGGCAGCTGCACAAGTTTCGGTTGTTGCTGACTTATGATGTAGCCTTAAAGGGTAACTGCAAAGAAAAAAGTGTATTTTTAAACAGCCTAATTAGGACAAGCATGTCACAAAACAATTTTCCCGCCAAAAACAAAAATTTTTACAGCAATATTTATTGCGCAGGACTGATTTTAGTTTGCGGCTATTTCACCCGTTTTGAATCGCGCGCCATAAAGTTGCTATTATACGCCACAGAGTTGCTGCTATACGTCACGGCGTGACGTATACCAGCCACTCCGCGGGCGTCGAAAGAGCGGGAGTTTCAAATGCGGAGAGGTTGGGACTCCGACTAAATTACGTCCTGTGGCGTAAATATTGCTAGAAAAAAATTTGTTTTTTCGCGGAAGATTTGTTTCGTGACATGCTTGTTCCAATTAGGCTGTTTAAAAAAACACTTTTTTTCTTTGCAGTTACCCTTTAAAACACAACAATACGTTTTTTTTCATTTCTGCACTGTTATGTTTAGCTAAGTTAGATCATAAATGCGTTACCCACCATGGCAAGACCTGGAATGATTCAACACCCCGTACTACTTATGGTTTCACATTATTAAAATATGTGCTGCCATCTTTAGTAAATGAACTTGAAGCAAATGATGTGTGTATATTTAGAAAGTCAAATCTAATGTTATAGCGGACATACTACTACAGTCCCATTTTCTATATGACACCGTGTAGTGTCACGCCGGTGTTCTGAAACTGTTTCTATCTGAGTGGCATATGTCTTTTAGTTATCTTTCTACATCAACAAGTATAATGATTGGAGTAGTCTGCTTTTGTATATGTGATTTTTTGGGTCTAGTGTATTTTTATTTTCCGCTGTTTTTCCGCCAAGGTGTGTAAGGGAACTAGGGCCTCGTCAAGCTGCAGTAGCAGCTTTTTGCCCTCTTTTTCACCTTTTTTCGTTTTGTTATGAAAAAAGGAAAATAAAAGATTAGTATTATTATTATTATTATTAAATTATAGGGTGTTTTCAAATAAGTTCGGCCGACCATGTCCGGTGACCATTTTTAAATTTTACGAAAAAAATATATTTTGTAGACTCAATGCCCATCAGAACAAAACCGAAACTTGTTTTGCGAAAAACATTTTTGTCTTTGCGGAAAAAAATTAGAAGCACACGCTTAGAGCGAAGCGCTTCCCGCGAATTGCGCGAAGTTGGCATTTTGGGCACCTCTCCCCAAAAATGTGTCATGGCTACAGGTTCAGAAATATTTATTAACAGACTATGTATAAAGAGGATTGACTCAAAATATTTATCATTAGGTATCGACGTTGCTAATTTCTAGAAAAAAATCACAAACATGGCACATTATGCAAAAATACTTACATTTTATTAATTTTTTTCTCCGCATCTATTAATACCAAAACTTTCAAACTTTGCCTGCGTGTTATCTTGTATCTTGTTAATATTGGTGCTAAATATGGTTGTCTTTGGCAGCGAAAGAAGTTTATGAGAAACGCTTAAATTGGGTCATTTTAATAATTACGAGTTATTTTGAAACTCAATTAAAAAAAAGGCCATCTTCAATTTTTTTTAAACTCTCCCACATTAAGGCCAATGATAGGTACTAACAGAATCTGCAAAAACATGTTGCATTATTTTGTGTATTTGAAGTTATAAAGCGAGAAATATGACCAAATTGAGGCTACCGCAGCACCGTGAATGGGGCTATCCATAGATGACGAATTAATTAATTTTACGAAGTGTAATAATGCTCGAGGGTTGTCAAAAAGAAACAAATTGACGGCACAGAGGCGGACGGTGGTTTTAAAGTGAAAATTATTAGTGCTTTTATGTTAAGAGTCGCAGAAAATCCGTGCTGTCCGGGGCGATCAAGAGGCTCTCTCATGGCGCATGCTTCGCAGGGCCTGTTTCCAAAAGCCGGCGTGTAGGGTTTCTGTGTACGCCACATAAAAAAAACGACCGAAGCGGCTCCGCTTAACAGATGTCTATCTCAGACGTCGAGGCATCCTAGCGCGCTCCACCTGGCTCTCCGGCGCGCGTTGGTGTAAACAGCGGGGCGCGCCGACCGGGCCCGAGGGTCAGGTTTCTTCCCTCTGTGCGCAGTCGCCTTCAGCCGTTTCACACCACGGAGTTGGACTGCGTTTTTGAAAAGGTACCCGCAGGCCGTAAGACGCGAAGAAAAAGTTGAATACTGAAGGGTACCCGGTGTGTAATTTTTTTTATTATTATTCTTTGTCACCAGATTTTTATGATGTTTGTTGTAGCCACTTTGCACGACACTGCTCACAGACGCTGGTGGAAGCGAGTCTTATTTTCGAAGTGGCTTCTTCGTTGACGCTGCCGTTCTTGATACCAGCAATTCGTGCCGCTGTGGGTTGACGCGTGTGCACTGCCAGAAGTGCCAGGATTGAATTCCAGGCACGGGCCGGACGGAATCCCAGTCTCTCAATTTCATTTTCCTGAACACCTGCACGTCAGGCCTTGGCAGGTGAATTAGTGCAACATTCGGTAATTTTGTCTTGAGGATGTCCACCATATCTGACGCACACTTAATAGCTGATGTGGCAGGCCCTCGGAGATTGAAAAGAGTTGCATGGTGTTTGACAAGGCCTCCAATCCCATCGCAGGCGTTCTTGCCATGCCCAGTGGCTGAAAATAGCCATTTGATCGACAGGTACTTGGTTTTCGTGAGCTCATGGAGTTGATACCGGTTCTTAAAATGACTTGCCGCACCGTCACTGACGTACGTCACATGCGCGTAAAGCGGAGCAACATCCTCAAGCCACTCGTGAATTTTCGCAACGGCGTAGCATGCATGGGCGGAATCGTGGCTGGTGTCATCACTGATGAGGGCGCAGCTACGCGTTCCTTTTCTAGTTGTCACCACGCATGTGAAGATCGAAATTTGCGTCTTTTGCCAGTGATATGACTGAACTTCTTCAGGCAGTACAACTGTCCAGTTTTCTGCGAAATCAAAATGGAGCAGGACATTACCTTTCTCTAGGAATTGTTTTGCTTCACTTATCGTTTTGCCCTGCACGCGTCGAATGTATTCATGCTGCACCCATTTTCTCAAGCACTCTCGAAGGTGTTCCACAAACGTAACAGGACTCACTTCTTTTCTTATCAGCTCTCCTTTCTCCCAGGCTGCGTACAACACTTCATCATCATCTGGAACTCCCAGACCAGGCGCAGTAAGAGTTTCAGCTGTTGGGCATGAGCTGCACTGGCCGAGAAAACACTTTGCAGATGGAGGGTCGCATATCGTCAGTTCACGAATATCTTCAGCACTTCTTATTATTCCAGTGGCTTTTTCTAAGGCACAAACACTTAGTTTGATGTTAGCGCAGTACGTACACACGCAAACTTCGTGCCAAGATGTATACTGCACCCACTTTGGCCTCAATGAGTAGAACTTGGTGAGACCAATGGCCGTGTTAGGGTGAGCCGCCTTAAACAACCGGAAAGTTTCACGAATAGACCTTGTCATAAAACGTTTTGACACATATTCTTTTTGTCCCTTTGAAATGATGCTAATAACATCCTTCTTATTCGGGCTTTGTTGGGAGCAGTTGAGTTCATCTTTAGTGTAGTAATTCAGTGCCGCCTGAACGTCCTCTTGGCTCAGCCTCATTCTTGTGTAGGGGTCAGGCATTGACCACACTCCGAGTGTCTCTTGGTTCTTCCTTGCTTTTTGGATCAGGTGGCGAGTTGCTGAAGGAATCATCTTTTGGATCTGTTGCTTGGAGAGATTCCTCGGGAGCAAGGTCAGGAGACGGCATCGTTCTTGGTACGAATCAGAAGAATCGAACGCGTATCTCAGGTTGCTGAACAACTCCGGACAGATGTTGCAGTTTTGTACCGAGGCTCCAGGCTCATCCATGACTCCATATGCTGCAGTAAGGCTTGAGGAAATTTTCTTAACGAGAACGCTCTCGATCTCCCTCTTCTTCCGCTTTGCGTAAGGCTTCCGACAATGCGATTTCAACTCAGTCCGTGCTTTCAAAGGTGATATTTCTGTTGACTGAATGAATCTGTTGAGATCCTCGACGGCTGCTTCCTGAGGAAGAAAAATTTCGTCAGGCTCAGATGTCTCGGGAGATTCTTTGGCGAGTTTCTTGAAGCGGTTGAAGCAGTTCTGACACAAAACGTCGGCATCTCGGATGGAGTGAGCTGCTTCTGGCATATGCTTCTTCAACGAAACGATGTCCAAATCCTTCACATTGCGAAAGTTTCTTTGATATTCGATTTTTTTCTTGTGCCTGTTGAGATAGTCAGCGCAGAACACTCGCTTTAAGCTGTACGATTCAGCCATCAAAACGCTGGGAGCACTATGCGTGTGCAATACTCACGGACGATGCTCACGAAGCGTCCGCCGGAAGGTCCACGAGAAAGGCAAGTGAAAGTGAACGCTATCTTTGGGGTCACTGATCTCACTTTCAAATATCCGCTACGCTTTTCTCCAGTGTTTGTCTTCTCTTCGCGGTCCACCACGGCGGCGGCTCCAATGCTGTAAAGAGGCGCCGGTTTTCGCCACGCCATATCATGTTACCGCCAGGCAAAAGGCTAAGATAAACATCTGTTAAGCGGAGCCGCCTTCCTATACGTGGTGTACACATAGACCCTACACGCCGGCTATTGAAAACAGGCCCTGCGAAGCATGCGACATGAGAGTGCCTCTCGATCGCTCCGGACCGCGCGCATTTTCTGCGACTCTTATACAAAAACGCACGAAGAATTCTCACTTCAAAACCATCGTCCGCCTCTGTGCCGTCAATTTGTTTCTTTTTGACCACCCTCGAGCATTATTACACTTCGTGAAATTAATGAATTCGTCATCTATGGATAGCCCCATTCACGGTGCTGCGGTAGCCTCAATTTGGTCATATTTCTCGCTTTATAACTTCAAATACACAAAAATAATGCAACATGTTTTTGCAGATTCTGTTAGTACCTATCATTGGCCTTAATGTGGGAGAGTTTAAAAAAAATTGAAGATGGCCTTTTTTTTAAATTGAGTTTCAAAATAACTCGTAATTATTAAAATGACCCAATTTAAGCGTTTCTCATAAATTTATTTCGCTGCCAAGGACAACCATATTTAGCACCAATATTAACAAGATACAGGATAACACGCTGGCAAAGTTTGAAAGTTTTGGTATTAATAGATGCGGAGAAAAAAATTAATAAAATGTAAGTATTTTTGCGGAATGTGCCATGTTTGTGATTTTTTTCTAGAAATTAGCAACGTCGATACTTAATGATAAATATTTTGAGTCAATCCTCTTTATACATAGTTTGTTAATAAATATTTCTGAACCTGTAGCCATGACACATTTTTTGGGAGAGGTGCCCAAAATGCCAACTTCGCGCAATTCGCGGGAAGCGCTTCGCTCTGAGCGTGTGCTTCTAATTTTTTTCCGCAAAGACAAACATGTTTTTCGCAAAACAAGTTTCGGTTTTGTTCTGATGGGCATTGAGTCTACAAAATATATTTTTTTCGTAAAATTTAAAAATGGTCACCGGACATGGTCGGCCGAACTTATCTGAAAACACCCTATACTTGGACAAAGTGGTTTATTGGTCAATGGCGTTGCGTTCGAGTTTACCTTGGTCCCACTAGTGCCAGGTGGCTCGTGTAAAGTGAAAAAAAAACATTCCAACTGAATATATTTGCATCTCCCCCTGTAAAAGTATATATTTTTAAGGCCCTGTTCTACTCCGACGTTGAGCGCAGTGTAGCGCAGAACATGCGCCTTTCGTTGGCTGATGAGCAGGAAGTCGATATCTGCGATCAATCAGTATTTGCGTGCACTGCGTCACGCCACGTTTTCTACGCTCAACGACAGAGCCTAGCGGAGCCTTTAGTGTGTAGTCTGCAGCAAAGCGCCGCAAAAACAGCCCCGTTTTGTTTTTGTATAGTCTCCCCAGGAAACGTGCTATAGAAACACTTTTAATACAAGGTTGGGCTGAAAAAAAGCTTTTGATAAAGCATTTTTGTAACTTTTACTCCTTTCTTTTTTGTGGGAGCCTTAAAAGTTTTGAGTACGTTGTTTTGTTGGCCTCGTTGCAAAGAGGTGGTTGCAAACGGTGGGGATGTATCGGTTTGTCTAAAAAGACATGTTTGTGAAAGCTATAGATTATTTCGTGAGTTTGAGACTGTGCATGAAGTATGCGCCTTTTTTCTATTTTTTTTCCTTGCGTTGGGTTGAAGTTGTGATATATTTCTTTTTCAAACGAACTCGCAGCTGCGTGCGCAGCTGCGAGCAACTCGTTTGTTCCCGAAAAAATTGGCGTAATCTAAGAGGAAAAGTCTACAAATAAATCGCGGGTGAATCGCCGTTAAAGTAAAACGGAGAAATGCAAACGGTGTTCGTATGACAGTCTTACGTCGAGTGGTACCATGATGTCAAGAGACTTTAAATTGCGGGTACATTTAGCTGGAAAATTGTAACGTCACGTGGCGCGACGTCACGTGACATGATGACGTCACAATGCCACGACACTGCGATTCCTCGCTGAATCGAGCGGGCCTCGGAGTACGTATACGAAACGGACGATCATACTGCCGAACTTCGCCAACGACTATCGCCGTAAAAGGGTTACAAAGAAAAAAGAGGCAAGAGAGCTGATGATGCAGTAAGATTGCGGGAATGAATCGTGTATAGGAGTGCGAGTTTAAGGTATAAACGGTGAGTTTTAATATTGCGTATACAAGTAAACGCAGAAAAGAGCACTGTGCGTCTGCGTTGCGTGTTCCGGAACTGTGAGTGTGCAGGGCCCGAATTCCGTCTTGGATTGGCGCATGGCGAGGATGCACATGCGCAGAGTGGAACATTCAAAGCTTTGCCCCCACACGCAACACGAAAACTCTCTAATAAAAAAAATAACACAATGATTATGGGTTTCATGGTGCAATAGCCAACCTCGCCATGCTGGGCCACAGGTTCTTCAAACTATCTACAGCAGGAGGAACATATATAGGCAACGAAAGAAAGCTACATCTAAAGTACAGAGCATGGTATTTATCAAGAACATTTTAGTCACGATTAAAAGAGAATAGAGGTTTCTTCATGAAGAAGGCAGACTGAAACGAAAGATGGCGCCTAAATATTTCAAGGAAACATGCTCGTCGCTGTAGATACAGATACCTGAAGTGCCAACTATAAAAGTACTTTATTATACATTTAATTACTAGCGCAAAAAGTAAATTATTACAATTATGAATTACTTTAAAAGCAAATTAAATTACTTTCTTTGGAGAGATACCCAATTTCAACAATGCTAATGTGAGAGGGGTTGTCGGCACTTAAATGCATTTTTATATTTCTTGTGTGACCCTTGTCAAACAAGGAATAGAGGATCCGCGTATTAAATTTAATGATTGTCATATGCTGCGCCTTTGTTTCCACCTACCTTAATACTGGTATGATAGAGTTCCGAGTGCGATGCGAGTCAGTTGTTTTATTATTTTCCAAAAGGAGTAAGATTGTTAGCGTACTTTTTATGTCTGTGGTTTAAAGTGTGTACGATGCATTTATGTTAATAGGCAGCGAAAGAAGCTCATAAAGGCTCAGTTCGTAAATATTTTAGAGATCTTATCACGACATTAGTCGTGATAAGCTATTCAGAGAGCAGATTCCCATCACATCACTTTCATTTTTCCTCTGCATCCTGATAACGTAAGGTAGCTTCATCCGGGGCACCTTTGACCTCAACGGGTGATGTGGCTTTGACAGTTGTACAGCTGTATGAAACCTAGACAGCATGCACCAGGGCGCTGACCATTCACAAAGTGCCGCGAATTGACAGAAGGCAATTTAGGCAAAACCTAAGTGTATTCGTGTCTGACGATGACTCTACAGAATGAAGATCAAACACGACATTGTTATAAAAACAAGTGTTGTAATCTTAATCAAAATTATGTAACTATGAGGCCCATAGATATAGCTAAATTACAACTAAGATTACTAAGCAAAATAAATATAAATTACACAGAAATACAAATAAATTACTGTAATTCAAATATGGTAATTGGCATTAGTACTCAAATATAGCAGCAATGCTTACACTGTAAAACTCGTTCCCCACAAAACGAGTACACTTGTGCTAAACGCGAGTGACCAACTCTCAAGGGCGACGAAGCTACAAGGAAACAATTTCAATGGTGGGAACTCTCCCATAGTCTATAATAAAGTTTGGTGTTAAGTTTTACAATCTCATATCTAATTTTTATCTAAGAAAACGAGACCCCAAACTGTAGGAATAATTGAAAGCGAGCGTGTTTTTAAACTGATTCAAAAACTTGAAAGAATAAAACATCGAGGACGAGGGCAGAAACAGGACTTCTTTCAATGAGCAACAGAACAAAGAATGGCACAAACCATAAAACCGACCCCAAAGGTTTCATCATTCTCGAAGAAGGAAAGAAGAAAATTGCTAAAAGGAGAGGGAATTTACAATGAATATAAAAGTATAAAAAGCGCTGGCGTCACGACACATATCAATACTCTACTTATCTCTGCTGCAAGGCATTCGACCTTGTCATTGTCAGTGATAATGCAGAAATGTTGACAGTTCCAAAGGGAAATGCACTATAAATGAAGGTGAGGAAATGTTGTTGACAGTCCCCATGGCAAATGACCTCAATAATTTCTCTCCCAAATCTGTTCTTGTGCCCGCCGAGTATTCTAGTATAAGATTGAAATGAGTAGTACGGTCATCGCACGTGCGGCTGTGAACGACGATCGGGTGAAAAGACTCATTTGAAGCCTTTGATGCTTCCAAGTTGTGTTCTCTAAGTCGATGGTTGACGCATCTCCCAGTCTGTCCAATGCACTGACTTCCGCATCTAAGAGGAATTAAATAAACCTGTCTATCTTCGCACTCTGCGAACTTTTTGGCATGCACCCATTGCACCCACTGGGACTGTCGCTCCCACTGATCTTTTTACAGATCTGTTTAAGGCGCATACGACAGGAAAAAACAACACTCGTGTCGAACTTGGATGCGATAGATCATAAACGTTGCGCGGAATTGTGCATGTACGGAATCACAACGAAGCGACCTTTTTTTTTTTGCAACAACTTGCGAAAGTTGTGGTGTGAGAATGAATCTGTCAAGGGTGAAACGAAGTAGGCCCGCAGGAAAGCCTGTTTTTTCCAACCTATGATGCTGCAACTTGAGGCTACAAATTCACTTCTGAATACTCATGCATCTAAACATATTTCCTGATCAGCACTCAAAGCGTTTGACAAAGTTCACCGTCTTCCAATTCATAATTGACGCCTCTTGCGTGCCAGCGGACGCACTCTATGTAAGACACTACGCTATAACCACACCTCCCCCCCCCCCCCAAAAAAAAAAAATCGCCAAGGTGAGGTTAGAGGGCGAGGCAGACGTATTGTGTGTGGGTCCTATTTAAAGCAATAGCTTTATATGCGAACCCTGCACGAACCTTGTTTGCTTGAGTTGGTGTCGGTCGCAGTAAATCAAGACCCCGAGAATCAGTCTGAGCAACGGAACGCAGCTGCTAATTCGACGTCATAGTGCACCCAACCAATGAGAAACCACCGCGGTGTGTGTGGGCGTGGCGGGGGAAGGGCCGAGCTAGTGGTGCGCTAGTACTCCCATTTTCCTTCCATCCCTCCCATGCGTAGGAACAGGAGCTGGACGTATAGGGTAGGAGCTCAGTTTTAGTAGGATACTCTAGTAGGAGCGAAGGAATTCTTCTTTCAAGTGGTATCCGCGGCCGCATTGCAGGGACAATGATGGCATGCCTCCAGAGAAGAGGTGCATGTATAAAGAAAAAAATTTCCCTACACATTTATAATTCCTTCGCGCCATGTTACATTACATACAATTTTGATATCAAGTGTTTCTCGTTAAAGACTCCTAGTCATAGTGCATTTTCCTGCATTTGAGGGAATGTCTAAGCCAGGATAATTATTTTTTGTGTGTATGTTTGTCCTTTGTGTCGGGTTTTGATAGGTATGGGCTCTATCGATTCATTGCGACAAGTGTGGGTGCGCCCCTAAGTTTGAAGAAAAAACAATAATGATGCGACACACCGAAAAACAAAAGGGCGAGGGAGATAACGGAGGCATTTTATATATCACGATGTAAGAAGGGCACGTGTGTCAGTGCCCCCACTGCGGCCCTCCATCAAAAGGAGATAGAATATCTCGGCCAATGGGAAAGTGGTGTGTGGTGACGTGGGTGTGGTGGATTGTTCAGGTTTTTTTTCGAGACCTTCATGTTTTTTCCTATTAAATTTCAGTTGTAAGTCAGTGCCTTGTCTGTGTGTATACTCTTCTACAGGCCCGCCGTTTTTTTTTTATTACACTGTATTCTCGTTCCGAGCTCCATCTGATCAAGGCTTTCCTCCCGTCTTCCAGGCTACGCCTGCGACCCCGAGTGCTTCGGAATGTGGAAACGAGGGACAAGACGGTGACGCTCTTGGGAAGCCAGACGCTCTCGATGCCAATCGGGATCTCGCCCACGGGCTTTCAGAAGTTCGCCCACCCAGAAGGGGAGAAGGCCACCGCCAGAGGTGTGTTTCGCAGACCCTTATAATTCGCTATACAGACTCTCTGTCACATTTATGCAAATCAGCTGACTTAACGCTACTTGACAAAAGGGCTATGATGGAGAGCATTCCATTTGTGTTTTATACAATAAATCACCAAACCTGAATAGGTAAAACTCTCTCGGTCAGAACATATCAGGAGCCACAAGAAGTAACGACGGCCGGCTCCAAACAGAATATCGAAGCATTAATAATTGTTTTAAATACTCATTTTCTCGCGGATAGTGTCAGAAACAAAATACCCCTGTAAATGAAGATGTTCCCGAGCAATTTCTTTTCTGAATCGAGGAGAGCTCCAGCAGACCTTTCCGGAAAAATCCACAAGGTATCTTGCCAATTCAACATTGCACCGCGCGGTGCGGCAAATTGTCGGGCAGTTCCAATATACACTCAGGGCGGCTTGTATAAGTTCCGCACAACCTGGAAGGGGCTCAATTTCTCCGCGAGTTAGCAGCACAGATAAAACAAAGCGAATATATAACAAAGCCGATACGTACTACGTTTTTTTATCGTTTTGCATTTTTTCCGGCGCCAAAATGCCTCCTTCTTTCCATGGGCCTACTCCTTCACGCGCCGTACATCGGATTACCGTAGTGTGTCAAAAAGAAGGCGGAGGCACAGCGTATTTCCGAAATAATTTTCTTGGGAAATCGATGGCCGTGTGGTCTAGCGCACACCCGCTCGGAGAACTTGGAGCGAAAGCTCGCGCTGCAGAACCCAGGGATCCTGGGCTCAATCCCCACCCCTACCCGTTTCGATCTGGATGAGCATGTATCACTACTGCGCTGGCTAAATTGCTCATCTGGAGGTGAAAGACAAGTCGCCCGTTGAGGCAGACTAAGTTCTAGGCTGTATAAACATACACACAACCCAAGTTTGTCGGTCCATTTTTTTTTTCAGTTACCGCTTTGAAACAAAATATTTTGGGTGTAAATCTTTGGTGTTATCGGTATTTAGCAGAAACACAAAACCGTGATATATGCCAACTTCGCTGCCCTAACGTCAAACCACTGCGGTGGCACTGCTGTTGGCACTGCGCATCGCGCTGATGGCTCATATGACGCAAAATCTGGTTTCTATGAGGGCGCAGTTCGTAAACCGTGTGTTGGTGTATTAGCTGGTCAAGCCAAAAGCGCCTAAAGATGGGGGTAGGTCAATATAATTCCCAAAACACTCGGCTTCTCAAACCGTTCCTTGAGGCTCCAAAAAGCCGTTTCCGGATATGTCATCCTGGTGCTTGATAGGCGCTACCCTTGTACTATTCCAACGCAGAATGTATTCGCCCTGCGGCAAACACTATTGAATCATTTGCCTACACTGTCTGAAAAAAGTTAACCCACTGTTTGCAAGGTTAAATTTAGTCGATTTTCGCGATTTCAAGCACACAGCAAAACGAAGAAGACGGGTTCACCAAATCTAAGCCTCCCTCAGAAAGTAACTCACGAAGGCCGCGCGTGTCGGATCAATACCACCCAAAAGAGAAGGCCGGTTTCTTTCTACCCCCAAACGTCATCACGGCTCACTAGTGGATCCATGCAATGCCACCCACCGTGCATCAACATCAACGCCAGAGCGTCTTGCAGCTCTCAGAACGAGGGCGACGCTAGAAAGTGTTGACGCCAAGACGAACGCGTCCACCACTCCGCGGTGCCACTTGCCGTGCTTCAGCGTCTTCGCCACTTGGGACGGGGATCCACTCACCATGACGTCAAGCGCAGAGCTTCTCTTCTAGGAGACATTGGCCAGATGCCATTTGTTGCTTAACGCGCTGTACACCAAGGAATAAAGAACTCGTTTATGCTGTGGTTCTCCTTAGGGCCACTGCCTTCGGGAGTACCATGCTCGCTACTCGTTGAGCGTAATCAGACATCAGTCACATTGATCGCGGTGATAATCCTTGTTCATTCACAATACAAAACAAATAACAAGAAGACAGCAGCTATCAGGTGGTGAACGCCGTCGGTGTGGAGATTGTCCACGGCCGAACGGTCGTTCACAAAGATACAAAGGACGGGGCAAACGCTCACCGGTGCGCCGGAATGTTCCCCGTTGTCGCCGCCACTGAATCCCTGGAAGAAGAAAGCCGGCCGAGATCCCGCTGACCGCTGGTTTTAAGATAACCGCGGGGGCGAAGGGACCAATCAAGGAGCGACACGTCGATTTCTTTTCTGCGGGGGTTCGTAACGAAAATCACCCCAAAGGGAGAGAGAGGAAGCCACTCATAGTGGTAAGCAGCGCCACCTCTCGCTACGTCAGCGCGGCCGCCACGGCGCGCCAAAACGCTGACGCGAAAGAATGTTGAGCGATCACAATCCCCACACTCCCCACCTTAGCCAATAGTCACCCGCAAACGGGTCGACCGACACAAACACACAATGACGAAAACTTTGCATTTAATTGCATTCTAATAAAAAAAATACCATCGAGACGAGAGGGAAAAAAAGTAAAAAGGCCGCCAGTAGCCATGATCGCACGGGACAACCCCCGGTCTCTTACGCCCACGTGGTCACCCAGATCGTCCAGCAGGCCGCCATTGCACGGGACACAGCGACCCCCCGGCTCACATGTCCATGCCGCCCAGGAAGTCGTCCAGCAGGCCGCCGACGTCGGCCTCTTGTACCGGTGGAGGCGCCACTGGTCCTGGCGGAAGCGTTCCTAGTAGTGGTGGAGGGACCGCTTTCAGTGCCGCTGCCCCGGGGCCCGGACCAGCACCGCCGCCTCTCCACGTTGTCGGGGCGGGGGTCGCAGACGGCCTGGAGGCGCCCCATCAAGGCACGGTGGGCCTCACTCCGCATATGAATGGGGTGGAGGAAAAGGGCGCCGCACCCCCGGCAGAACAGGGACCCGGGGTTGTTGACCGCGGCAGCCCCACCCACGGCGAGGTCCGTCTCCTGACCGTGCGGCCGCGGAAGACCAACGGGAGTTGGTCCCCTGAGCGGCCGCCGGGACCCGGCGCTGCTCGGCCCAGCGCTGCCCCGAGAAGTAGGCCCGAGGGGCCTCCAGGCCTCCAGGCCCTCCTGTGATGTCCATGTGGCGACCGACCGCCTCGCCGGTCGTCGGACGGACGGCTCCCGCTGCGTGGCCCGACGGAAATTGCCGGCGTCCGGAGGCGACCGTCCCGCAGGGCGGCGGGCCTGCTGGGGTGGATGCTACTGTCTTGCCATGACCGGTCGAGCCTCCTGTCACTTGTGTCCGTGAAGCGCGCAAAACAACGAACGCGCGTTCCCGCTGACCGCTGGTTTTAAGATAACCACGGGGGCGAAGGAACCAATCAAGGAGCGACACGTCGATCTCCTTTCTGCGAAAGTTCGTATCGAAAATCGTCGCAAAGGGGGAGAGGAGGAAGCCACTGGATGGATGGATGGATGGATGGATGAATACGACTGAGCCCTTTGGATCGGGCGGTAGCTTACGCCACCTAGCCATCTTGTCTTACCATTTAAGCTTAGAATATTTAAATGTGAAAACTATATTCACTCCGCACTGAAAAGAAAGTGAGGCCATAAAACCCCTTGCCATCAGTTAATAAGAAAATACCTCGTTTTCTCGTGCTTTCTGCCACCATTCACTTAATCTTTGCTTGGTAATCTCTACTGTCTTGAAATCCACTTTTCCTTCGCTGTCTCTAAAACCCAATGACTTTATTAAATCTATGTTGTCTTCAGTAGGCATAGGGTGAAGCCCTTTACAGTAGAGTATCAAGTGCTCAGCCGTCTCGTCCACCTCTCCACAAGCAGCGCACACCGTATCCATTTCCTGGTACTTCGCTCAGTATGTTCTGGTTCGCAAAACACCTGTCCTTGCCTCAAACAACAATGAGCTTCCCCTAGAATTGTCATAAATGCTTTCTTTAGCAATAACTGTTTTGTTTAATCTATAGCTTTCCACAGCCGTCTTTGTCTGCATTCCCTCTAGCCACCGATCTCTTTCTGTGGCCTTAACTTTCTTCTTAACTGAGACCTGCTCTTCCGTAACCCCACTATAGCCTAAAAACTTTCCTCTTAATTTCCTAGTGCGCTGTCTCCACTCTGTGTCTATACTCCTCATGTATAAAAAGCTGAAAACCTTTCGTGCCCATTGCTCCGCATTCATTTGCCTCAACCGATCCTCAAATTCTATCTTGCTTACAGCTTCCCTGCCCTCAAATGACGCCCATCCCATGTCTCCTTGCACTCCCTGGTTTGGCGTTTTGCAATGTGCCCCCAAAGCCAGCCTACCTACTCCGCGCTGTTTTATTTCTAGTCTTGCATGCACTTCAGATTTCATGCATAGCACTGCGTTTTCAAAAGTCAAGCTAGGCACCATGACCCCTTTCCAAATTCTCTCACCACCTCATACCTGTTGTAATCCCAAAATGCTCTATTTTTCATTACAGCTGCATTTCTGTTGCCCTTACCTATTATATCCTTTTCATGCTCACTGAGATATTCTGCACCATCGCATATCCATACTCCTAGATAGTTGTATTTACTAGCTCTCTCCACTGTAATATTCTGTATCTTCAGCCTCTCAACTTCATCCTTGTTAAAAATCATGACTGCTGATTTTTAACTACTAAATTCTAAACCTAATTCCTCCCCTTCCCTACCACAGACGCTCATTAATTCCCGCGAATTTTTCCTATTGTTAGCCATTAGTACGATATCATTTGCATACATCAATACCGGTAAGGATTGACGAGTTTTTTGGCCTAGCTTACTGTACGAAAGGTCGAATCCAAGCCCACTCTTTTCTAGTATCCTCCAATCCTCTCAGATACAACATAAACAGCAGAGGCGATAACGGGCACCCCTGCCTGAGGCCTCGTCCTATCTCTATTTTCCCCGTTGCCTTTCCTTCCCATGTTATAATCCCCTTATTATCTTTGTAAACGTTCCTTAATATTGCTGTTAGTCCTTCATCTAGGTTTAAGCTCTCCACTATGTCCCACAGATTCCTTCGGTTCACATTGTCATAGGCACCCTTGATATCCAGAAACGCCAGCCAGAGCTGTCTGTTTTCTTTTCGCGCTATTTCTATACACTGTGTCAGAGAAAATATATTGTCCTCCAAAATTCTTTGTTTCCAAAACCCGTTCTGTAACTCGCCCAGTATGCCCTCGCAATCTACCCATTCCTCCAGTCTGTTCTTTATAATCTGCATTACCAACCTGTAAATAACTGGTGTCACGGTTATGGGACGATAATTCCGAATATCAGACTTATCTCCCTTTCCCTTATATATCATACTCATCCTACTAAGCCTCCATTCATCTGGAATATTTCCTTTTGTAATCATAGTGCTCACTACCTCCCTTAGTTTTGCCTTAGATTTAGGACCCAAATTCTTCACCAGCTTGATTGGGATACCATCTGTGCCTGTTGACGAGCCACTAGGGACTCTTCGTTCCACCTTTCCCATTCTCTTTGTCCAAAATCCGCGATGTCACAAGCTGGACTGCTACTTCCTTCGGTTCTCCTATCTTCCACATGTACCCGTTCCCAAAATTTCTCCTCCATCACTGCTCCTATATATCGTATCGCATCATCTCCCTCTAATTGATCTCCCTGATGCGAGAGTATGAACCTCTGTCTAGCTTGCGTCGTTTCACCGAGTGAGCTCAAGTGCTCTTAAAACTTCTTGGCTGCATTTCTATCTTTCTTGCTTACATTACTCATCCATTCTACACCCTTCCTCTGAATTTTCGCATTGATCAAACTGGATGCCTCTCGGCGACATGTTATAAAAGTGTCCCATCTTCTTTTTACTTCCGTTTCTGACTCTCCACTACGCTTGGAATGCCTGTGTTTTCTAAAGGCTTCCTGACGTTTTTGTATCGCTTGCTTCACATCTTTGTCCCACCAGCTTTTTTGTCTGTGTCCTTGCTTTCCCTTTCGTTTACTTTGAGCTTTGTCTAGTTCCAGAGCAAAAAGCCTAGTTAGGCTCTCATAGGTCCAATCTGTATACCGTTGCCCTGAAACTGCTACCTCTATTCCAGTGGTTCTCAAATGGGGGTCCGCGAAGGCTTTCTAGGGGTCCGCGAAGCCCTGCCTGATCAGTCAAGCCCGGCAATAAAAGTTGTCTTTTTTCAGGTCGAGATGAAATGTCTCAGTTTTCGGGTGAGTTTTCTCGTGTGTATGTCAATAAGAGAAGTCTACTTTACAGCCCTTAGTTATATCCATTTATTAAATCATTATTATATCTAACCAATACCTTTCCTCTCCTCTCACCCCAAACGGGGTCCTCCACCATCTCCGCCGATCCACAAGGGGTCCGTAAAAAACATCGATGGTTGAGAACCACTGCTCTATTCTTTCAGCAACTATTTCAAACTCTGTCGCTGCAGAAAGTGTGCTTTGAATTATGTTGTGTAGGTTCAGCATTTACTTCTCTGGCAAAATTCAGCTTAATACTTTTGTGATCACTACCAAGACTTTTGTAACCTTCTTCATCTATTTTCATTACTTGTAACTTACCATATATTTTGTGTGACATGAGTACGTAATCTATAGTTGAATGTAGATTGCCAGTTTCCCACGTTATGTGCCCGTCAGACTTCTGACTGGTATTACATAAAACTAAGTCATGCTTTTCCACCAGTTCTAGTAATAAGCTTCCAGTTGAGTCCGTATACCTATCCAGACCCTCGATATGGGCATTCATGTCTCCCATAATAATAATTTCAGAGCCTTCCCCTAGCTCACTAATGTCTCTTGATATGCAATCAAACATTTTTTTGTTTTCCTCTTTAGCACCTGTCCGTGTCCATAAGTAAACAAATTCAAGGACTGTTGACTCCAAAGCGACTTTTCCTTTCAGCCACAAACGTTCGGCGCACTCCTTTTTGATCCTTTGAAAGTTCGTGTTCTTCTTAATAAATGCTCCGATTCCACCTCCCTTCCTCGTTCCCTCCATTCTGTTTCATTCTTCCCACACATAGTCAGGGTTGCAAGGTGCCTGCTTCATGTCTCTGAGATGTGTCTCCACAAACCCATACACCACTAAATCCTCCTTTCTTAGTTGCTCCTCTACCTCTTCCCATTTTAGCCTATTTCTACCACCCTGCATGTTAATATATCCAATGTCTGATTGTGCTGTTTCTTTATGCCTGTTCTTACGTTTTCTCCTCTTTTAACCCTGGGTGCCTCTCCTGAGATTGTTGGGTTTTCAGTTACTTCAGTGTCCCCAGGGCCCTCGGTCCCCCCAAAAAGCAGTCACCGTGCGGCCCATCCTATCCCCCACCCTGTAACCCGTGGCCTCACTGTAGTGAATGCCATCTGCAAAAGGGTGGGAGCCAGCCTCGTACACTTCCCTGTTTACTTCCATTACGTCGTACCGAAGCTGCCGACTCATACCTTTAATTACTCTGTTGGCTTCGACAACCCTCCTCTCCGTTACCCAGGACTGCCCCCGAACTTCTGGACTGGTGCACACAACCACATGCACATTCTCAGACACCTCCCTCAGCTTACGTATTCCCACGTTTAGCTGCTTTCCGAGGTTTTGGCTCCTACCCTGGAGCACATCATTAAGTCCCGCATGAACTATTACTATAGTCGGTGACAGGTCAAGAACGAAGTGGAAGCTCCTCCCACCTCTTTCAACTTCAGCGGAGCGAACGGTGGAGAGGAGGTCGCCTCCTCTCTAGCGTTCGCACTACTAGAGTGGAAAGGGGTGGGAGGAGCTTCCACTTCGTTCTTGACCCGTCCCCGACTATAGGTTCCTTCTCTCCCGGTTATCCCACACCCCCTCACGTGCTGTGGTCATAGCATCCACCATACACTTCCCTGGCTGGACCTCTACGGTTACCCTCTGGTCTCCCTTCACCCTGTTCAGTACACCCCTCTTAACCCGTGCTACGTTAGAGCTCCCCACTACCAGCACCCTAGATCCCCCTGGTACCTGCGCGCCCTTGTCCTGCGACTTATCTCCTGTCACCTGGCTGCCCGACGCCTGCTGCTCGAAGGCGCTATTGAGCTGAGGGTCACTCAGCTCTCCAGCGTCATCGGGCCCGTCAGTCAACAGGCTGGGCTCCAGACCACCAGTGACCCCAGCCTGCAGACTGGTGGTTCGTCCCACTAGAACTGACACTTCCTCCTTTCTTCCCTCGCTACTCTCCCTCGCTCGAATTACCCCTTCCAGGCGCTCTGCCCTACTGTCACACTCCCTCTTACGCTCCTCTAAACCCGCCTTCCATACTTCCCCATCTCTTCCCCCTGCTTCTCGAGGCCGACCCGCTGCTCCCTCTCATGATTAAGCTGCCTAGTCAGCTCCTCAATCTGGGCCTCGAGACCCACCCGCTTCTCTCCTTCTGCCTTAAGCTCGGCCTCAATCTCCCGAACTCTACCCTCCCATTCCCCAGTTACCTGCTTAAGCTTCACACAAAGCCGACACTCGAAACTCATCCTCGCCGCCTCCTCCAGACTCCCGAAACCCGTCTCCTCTATAGTCGGTGACAACCCAAGAACGATGTAGAGGCTCCGCCCAGAAACGTAATGCGTCCATTTGAGGTCCTCCGCCGTCGAGAAAATAGTTCCGTAGAAGCGTGGCATTTTCCTTCTTCAAAAGACGTTTTTAGGATAATACGTTAATTATTCATGCCAATCACAGTAGTTAGGAGCCGTTATTGCCAACGAAACGAGTTCACTCCCAAAAGAAAAAGTCTCGACTAACGTGCTGTCTTCTATGTGATTTCCTGTCTAAAACGCTGTCTAAAATGCTGTCTTCTAGCTGAGAAGAAAGAAAACTCGGAACGCCATAATTTCTGCTAAAAACAAACAACAAAAGATTATTTTAGTTTGTTCTAATTTACGAAAATTTTGAACCTGCTCTTAGGTTAATAAACTTCGTCGAAAAATTATATACGTATATTATGCGTGTATCGGGTTTGTTGAAAAGGAATTGCTTCTACTTTTCGGGTTTTGACGGATTCGCAACTCCCGAAGAAACCATTGAAGTCATCAAATTTCGCCTTTTCGGCTGCCTTCCGTCATGGCTTCCAACGTGTCGACAGCGGAAAGTGATTCTCCTGAATCTTCCTTGTTGAGAGAGCCTGGTACGTCTTCACCGTCGACACCAAGGCATCTCTACAAGAAACATAGGAGCAGCTGTGTCCTCAACAGCGGTCAACGGCAAATGATCATGAACGCTTACGTCGAGCCGCGATACCAGAACCCCGTCCTTACCGTGGATGAGGCATGCAAGGCTGTCGGCAAGCTGCTCGCAGTCGGCGTAGGGGTCGTCCACGAGGTCAGGAAGGAAGCTAAGACAGCGGATAAACTCCATGGACCACATGCAACACTCTCCACGCCCTCTCGGAAGCGCCCAGCAAGTGTAGGCAAGAGTCGGCGCAACGCCAAGTACGGGGACTTCGTATTGTGTGCGCTCAGATCGTGTACATCGCTTCTTTCGCCGGAACGAAAAACCCACGGTCGAGAAGATAAAGGTCGAGTTCTGCGCAAGCCCTGAACTCCCTTCGTTGCAGGCGTGGACTGTGCGCCGTCTTCTTCACGACATTGGCTTCAGGCGTGAGAAAATAGGGCGAAACTCGCTTCTTT
>JAZHYW010000299.1:0-17062 GCA_037355805.1 Ixodes ricinus
GGCGCGCGTTCTGCGTTACGCTTCGTTCACTGCGCTCAACGTGGGAGTATAAACAGCCCTTTAATTAAAAGCAGAACGGTCCGCCGTCATGGTGAGGACCCGGCCACATGATCTGGGGATTCGCGTCATGGGCTTCTGATAAAACTAGCCTTTTAAAGGCGGGGCAAAGGGGCGGGGTGTCTGTCGTGGGGCATTAGACACGGGCTTTTGACATTGGGTGTTTGCGTGCACCACCAGGTCGTACACAGGGCAGGAACTTTCTGTAAAGCGGTCTCCCTTGGGGAACTTGGCAGTCCACTGTGATAAGCGTTCGTATGATTCTTTGCTAGATAAAACACCGATTCCGGGCAAGTAGGGACCGAAAACAGAGGGGAAAATTTTCGAGGCATGCAAAATCTGCGTAAAGAAGGATGACGGTTGCATCAGTGCGTCGTCACTCGTTTCATCAAATAAGAAATTCAGATTCATTTGGGGTGGGGTATAATAATGTGTGTATATATGTTCGTGTTTTCCAAATAAAATTCAGTTGCCAGTAGTGCTCCGAGTGTGCACTCCTACTTCTTTGTGCTCGATTTTTTTTTTCGTTTTTAACAATAGGCTTTTGCAGCTGACTTCACTTCCGGCTAAACTCTAAATCAAAACCAACGTTATCGTCTGCTATCAGTGTCTTGGCGCCATGTTGGAGGCATTCGGCGTGTTATTGTGGCATCAGTAGTGCAGTAAAGTCATAGAGCCGTCCTTGTATAACCACGTTTCTGAATATTTTCTTGTCCTGTCAATTGCAGCGGGGTTCTTCACCGGACACGAAATGAAGTCCATAAACCCGTAGTTAGGGTGCGAAGCTTTTCTGTCGAGGTCATAGAGTCAGCATAATAATCTGGAGCGAAAGGTCCCATGCATTTGGCCGCGATGGAACGGCGAGGCATTGACGCGGACATCGGCAGCCCCATTTGGCGGCCCCGATGAGCCCATATCGAGACATTTCTGATCCTAGTTTTCGGTCCCCAGAAACCAATATACGGTCCTCATATCAAGATCGGCAATGAAATAAAAGAAATTCTTCATTAACCCTTTGCTCATGTGTAGTCATAAAATGATGTGCTTTTATCCGGGTCTCTGAAAAAAGTGCTGAGGTTTTGTACGGGTCCGTGAAAAGCTTTTGTCCGGCAGAGCTCTTGTTCGGGATTCATGGATTCATCAGTGACGATGTTTACATCACCCCCACGGATTATAGTCACGTGACTTTGTGACTATTATATGGAGCGCTATTTCCACTGTGGTTACGTGGTGGCTCCAATTTGTTGTATGGTTACAGACGACCGACCGGCGGACCGTTACGGACGCGTAAAGTGTGCAGGGCTCGCCCATAACTGCTATCGCAAAGCAAGCTATGTTGTGAAACGACACAACGCTCGTTTTGATGAAACCGTCGATGGGACAGCGCAGTGTCGACGAGACGATTTGTCAATGAAGCATCATCCAACAAACTGATTGCCATAGCGGATCAAACACGTCGATAAAACTCATTTTCCGGATTGCTAGTTGGAGAGGTTAATAATCATATGATTTGCGTAATACCGAGGCAAGAGAGAGCGGGCGCACTACTGAAGGAATGCCCCCACTAAACAAGAGCTCACGCGTTGAAAGCATCCGCCACAGTAAATATATTCAAACCAACATTTCCGAAAAAAAAAAAACATTAGAGAGTGTTTAGCGTTTTACAGCGATAGCTCTTGGCATCTGTAAAACCCGCGAACGGTTCCACTTGCCTTCACTACAAAAACAGATCTCAGCTTAATGTTTGAATGATTAACTGTCGTAAAGCACCAACCTATGAAAGACTAATCGAAAATTATTCAGTCAGTTATTAGTGCACCCTTCCCGCGGATATTTATTTGTTCTATTTATTTATAAAATGCCTACAGTGTGCAGAGGGCATTATTTTAGGGATTAATTTCGTACATAGACTATCAAATTGTCACAGATAGAGAAACACAGCGTCCGACTACATAAAAGTTCAGATGTCAAATTGAAAAAAAAAAAAAAACAGGAATAATAAAAAGAAGCACAATGCATCAAGAGCACAGCGCTCAAATCAAATATCACGCATATATATGGCACTATACAGGTATCACTGGTGACGCGTATTCTCGGAGATCACTCCAATCACGAATCAATTTTCGGGGAAAAAAGAAAGAAGATTATTCAAACAATAACAATCTGGTTTTAAAAGTGCATGGTTACAGACGACCGACCGGCGGACCGTTACGGACGCGTAAAGTGTGCAGGGCTCGCCCATAACTGCTATCGCAAAGCAAGCTATGTTTTGAAACGACACAACGCTCGTTTTGATGAAACCGTCGATGGGACAGCGCAGTGTCGACGAGACGATTTGTCAATGAAGCATCATCCAACAAACTGATTGCCATAGCGGATCAAACACGTCGATAAAACTCATTTTCCGGATTGCTAGTTGGAGAGGTTAATAATCATATGATTTGCGTAATACCGAGGCAAGAGAGAGCGGGCGCACTACTGAAGGAATGCCCCCACTAAACAAGAGCTCACGCGTTGAAAGCATCCGCCACAGTAAATATATTCAAACCAACATTTCCGAAAAAAAAAAAACATTGGAGAGTGTTTAGCGTTTTACAGCGATAGCTCTTGGCATCTGTAAAACCCGCGAACGGTTCCACTTGCCTTCACTACAAAAACAGATCTCAGCTTAATGTTTGAATGATTAACTGTCGTAAAGCACCAACCTATGAAAGACTAATCGAAAATTATTCAGTCAGTTATTAGTGCACCCTTCCCGCGGATATTTATTTGTTCTATTTATTTATAAAATGCCTACAGTGTGCAGAGGGCATTATTTTAGGGATTAATTTCGTACATAAACTATCAAATTGTCACAGATAGAGAAACACAGCGTCCGACTACATAAAAGTTCAGATGTCAAATTGAAAAAAAAACAAAAACAGGAATAATAAAAAGAAGCACAATGCATCAAGAGCACAGCGCTCAAATCAAATATCACGCATATATATGGCACTATACAGGTATCACTGGTGATGCGTATTCTCGGAGATCACTCCAATCACGAATCAATTTTCGGGGAAAAAAAGAAGATTATTCAAACAATAACAATCTGGTTTTAAAAGTGGTAGCTTACGTTAAAAGCACTTACGCTACTTTCGCGAGCACTCTGCTCCTGAAATAGATGCGAGTGGCTTCCAGCTTTTCTCCTGCACTTTACAATACTACAACAACACCAAAATATATTTCCGCGTGAAGGCTGCACGTGCCCGAGGCTTGTCGTTAAACAGCGAAGGCTACCGGCACGAAAGTGCAGCCTTCAGACGTGTTTTCACGGAATGACCGCTTGCGCTAGAAATTTCTATTTCAAAGGGAGGATTACGCGCTAGTTCGCGCGTGTCGCTGACTGGTTGGAGCTAGGAGCACGAGGAGCGCAAGCTCATTCTACAGAACGTGCTATAAACACCAGGAATACTTCGTCTCACCTCAGCATGGACCATTGTTGGTCACACGTGCTAAAAGCGCAAGCTAATTGTTTTGGATGACGCCTCGGCGGGCACACGAGCGCTCGCGGGTGCACAAGCATTGACACAGCATCTGCGGTTCATTCTGGGGTATAGCGCGTGATGCACGTTAACGACCTCAGGTTAGCGGTCGTGCTTCACTAGCTACGCGTGTCTCATGTACAGCGTGAACCAGTGTCGCAAATCTTGAAAGGCAGACCGACTTCACGCTGAATAATCTTTCACGAACAATTTGACCTTTGAATCGAGTGTACACCAATTCATTGCCTGTAAGCAAGCACGCGTTTGCACACAAGAGCTCCGCGCACGACGCGCGGCATGTACCCATTTCCCGAAGTGTGAAGCGTTCGGCCATGCTCCGTTGAACAGGCTGCGCCACCGCCTAAGCGCGACGTCATAGATTTGGTGTAGGTGGGACTCTTGTTTAATTAACGATTCACTATGGCACATCGACTGTAATTTCGCGCTCATTTGCTTTGAAATAATGTTTTCGTCCGAAATACCATATATAGATAACGAATGACGAGTCACTGATCATTTATACGCCACGCGAGCACGGGATGGCGGCCCCTCTCATTGGAAATGTACCGGCGATTTTGGCACGGGTGTTTATTTCAAATTCATAATATAAGCACTCCTGACCTGTCCAATCAAAAATATGTTTGCTTTTTTGGCAGCAATGACAGCAGGGTTGCACACAAGCATATATGCATTTAAGCACGTCCCTTATTATAGGGAACATTTAATCGAGAAGCGTAATTAAGGTAAGCTAACGTATGGTATTTTCGTATAAAAATAAAAAAAATTAATACTTTTGTCAGATAAGTGCACACGTCAGTACTTATATGATTGTGTTGTTACCACGAAGCGCGCGAGAAAGACAAACGTTCTTGAAAATAAATGTGAAACAGATACTTTTATGAATATATTAATTAATTCATTCATTCATTTATGTATTTTCAGTGTTCACAAACATAATAAATAAATTATCGTTGTCCTTTATATTTATGCATATCTACTATCAATGACACATTCATAGTGTCACTAAATCTGAGTTCTGTGGAGATGCCAAAACGGTGTTCGGTCATATTCCGAAACCGTTCGTGAAATCAAGAACAAAATTTCAAAAGACAAAAAGAAAAAAAAATTATGGCAGCGCTACTCTACCTAGGCATTGTTCGCAAGGCATCCGTTCTAAAGTTCCGGGAAGCTTGCTCGTGGGCGAAACGATCTTGTTGCTTTCAAGGTTGGAGGTTTCGCGCGCAGAAAGTGATGTCAGGCGATAACAGGCCGGAAATGGATTGTTGAGGTGAGCTCTTATTTCGTTCATCTCTAAGTTGACAATACGGTGAAGCTACGCGTTAGCCAACCATTCAGTGGCCTGACTCCTATCGCTTGACTTCGCTCGCCCCGCGTGTGTATGCGGAGAAGGGGTGATCACGTGGTGCGAGACTGACAGTCAAACGGTCTAACAAGCACGTAGTTTCCACCGCGCTGTCAGCTTACTGGGGATAAAGTCCCTGATCCATGACTAAAGGCTTTGTGTGGCAACTCAGGACAGCGTGTGCTTCCGAAGGCGGTAATCCAGGGAATCCGGACTCAACGGGCGCCTCGCTCGTTCCTGGCGCACCTTGCACCCAGCTTGCACTAATGCTCCATACATAAAAAAAAATTAAAATAAAAATAAAAAAAATATCAACGAACTTTAGTGTCCGCAGCATGCCCATTCACACACTATATTTTTTGTGTTTATTTATATCCCTGAAGGTTTTTCAAGAAAATGTTTGCGTCGTAAAAGAGCTGTGTGGTCGGTGCTGGTTTGTTGACGATTCGGTAACTAACAAACACACAGGAGAACAAATTAAAGTTCACAATCTTTCCACATCATGGCTTTCAGCTGGCTGGATTGGTACCAAGACCGAGCTTATAAGTAAATTTGGCTGTCTCGTACAGACAAATTTATTTATCTTCTAAATTCCTCTAAATTTATTTACTCTCTAATTTCCTCTGGGTCCTCTAAATTTCCGCTTGCGACAGTTCCCTCACTTCCGATGCACTTCGGTGGTCAAAACATTTTTTGTGAATCGGATTTCTTTAGTGCACGGATGCGACAGGCTCTGCTTCTCGGGACGCGCTGACCCACGTCTTCTGTACAGCCCATTTAGGGCCTTCGGACGGCACTCCAATGCGTGCTTAGAGTGCCGTCGGACGTGGGCACTTGAACGCTCGGCAAGAGTACCACGGCACTCTAGACACAGGCTTTTTCAAAGGCCATGCTAGATGGAGGAAGCTACCGCTAGTTACAGAACATTCCGCTCATTTAATCGAACATAAGAAGCTTAGCATACTTTTTAACATATCGTAGGGCGACATAGAGCAGTCTACATTCTTCCCAAAATAATTGAGGTATCGCTTACAGTGTAGAATCAACTGAACGTAAAGTGAACCCGTCAGTGGCAGTTTAAATGTGGCTCTGTTGGACAGCGAAATAAGACTTCTGTAATCCACACTAATGTATCTATATTTAAAGCCAGTCAGATCCGTACCACAAATATTGATATCCGGAATGATACGTGGTGCTTCCGCTGTCTATTACAAACTGTTTGATGAACAGCGGAAAAGAGCAGCGGTCTTGAATGTTCCCTTATATCGAAAACCTTCCAGTCAAATGAGCTTCGGAGAGCGAGGTTGAAACAGTTTAGGATGTAGCGAACTGTGCACAGTTAAAAGGTTTAACCCCCAGAGCTTTTCTTGAACAGAGCAGAAGACTGCCCGACTCCCGCGCTTCGGAAAGTAAAATGTAAAGATTGATAAAAGGTAGTAGTCAAGCCAGGTTTATTTAATGACTCAAAACAAAGACCGCATAACAAGTTTGGAAATCATCGCCAACAACTTTTCCAAACGCCCTGGCTCCGTCATTTAGTTTCTCTACGGCGGTGAAAATAAGGGAGCTCCTAGTGTCACGTACCATAAACCTGGCTTGCCGCCATGTGTAGGTTTTTTGAACCTATAAATGGCTTCGAAACGAACGCCGTGTTTAGGGCGACGCTTTATGAAATGGTCGTCTCGTGAAATGGTCGTCACGAAGCCGACCTCGTGCACGGAGGGAGGTTTTCCTCTTTGCTTGCTTTTAATGCGAATGTGGAAAAAATACTTTTTTTAATATATACCTGTTCCTACGATCAGTGAGGTCGGGCTCAGCAGTATCTTGAGACGAGCCCCCCAAAATATAACAAGGCCCAAAAAACATCCCTGGGCTGCATAGCAACCCTAGGCACTTATGTAACGAAACATAATCGCACACGCTCGTCAGCACCCGCTCATACACCCGTTTACACACTGTTCTATATGTTTATTGTTTGATATATCTGTGTAGCAAAAACATTAAGTGCTTATTGCTTGGATAAAGTAGTGTCCCCGCTCCAATGATCTTCCTGCCGCAGGTAAGAATTAAGTTAATAAATACTGAAATATAAACCCGTCAAGGCAGGCTGTACCAACTCATTTATGAAAACATCCTTGCCCATCTTCCCCCCCCCCCCCCAAAAAAAAAAAAAAAAAAAGAAAGCGGTGAGGAAAAAAAGGTTTTCCCGAGAAAACGAACAAAAAATATCTGCGCCGAACAGCGTCGAATTCGCGCCGAACCCATAGCGGCGCCATCTGTCGACAGCTCGTGAAATCGCGAGGAGAAACTAACTCTCGTTACAGTTACTCTCGAGATCGAGGGAGGGTTAAGGGAGAGTATCATCGAAAGAAGAAGGTCGCGGAAGAGTAACTTTCACGCCAGAGAAGAGTTAGAGGAGAGTTAGTTAGGGCACTACTACTCCTTTGACACCTTTTTTTTTTAGAGTGTGTACCTTTATTTATTCCCAAACCAAAGCAATGTGTGCCTAGCCAAAGCAAATCTACCGTAGCCAATTAAAATAAAATCGTCAAATCACTTTTCTATATTCCAGAAGGCTGTACAATCTTTGCATTAAGCTTGGTGCGACAAAGTGGAGAAACTAAGAGTCTACAGAGACATTAAGTGACTGCTTTCGCTGCCTTCAGTGCATGTGGGAACCGTTGCTTCTTGGCATCAAAGAGATATCGATCAGTCTTGAACAAAACCAAACACTTTTATTTTTAACTGCACACACTCAGTTCAACCAAGAAGGGGCCGCCGTCTCGGGTTCACCGCTTGCTCGCTTTGGCTCCAGTTTTCGTTCTGTCCGTCTCGACTTACCACGCTGTTGAACTTCTCGGCTGCACTCCGACCGCTGCGGTACAAAGTTCAGCTCTGCCTCCGCGCGCTCGATCGTCTAAGCAGAGGCAAGAAGCCGTAGCCGTTGTCAAAAAAGTTCCAATATTGCGTTGCTCGTGAAGTTGGACTATTTAAAGCACAACAAAAATATTGTTTTACACGTGCATCCTAAGTATACTAGCGTTAATTGATAAAAAGGGTCTATTTATCGCCAACCATGGTGTTTTGTGTTCCGTAAAACATTGTCTTCGGTTCATGTAAACTCTGTCCGTTTTCCTCACTTTTGTTCTGCAAAGCTGCTTTTCCTTGTAAAAGAGGGGCATGTGATATTACATATTTTTGATATACACGCTGACATTAAAGAACAGGCAATTACATGGTTTTTTGAACGCACGCGACAAGACACATCATGGATTGGCGCCCGTGCCAGATGCTCTCTGGGTGTAACGGAGATGGGTCTATAGCGCGAAGGGCCGGGCGTGCTGTACGTGCCTTACAAGCTGTGCATAGCACAAACAGATATATGATCCCCGGTCTCGGCTACATGAAGGGCTTGTTCCGCTTTCTCCGCCCTTTGTGCCCTGGCTTTAGACATCGGATAACGGAACATCCGCTGCACCGCTAACTATCAGACTAAAGAATGTCAGCTGCCAATATTAAAAATTTAGAAAATACAATATGCAGCCAAGCACGAGTGTTCTCCATCAAATGAATTTACCCGCTGCATTTGAACACACATAAGCAGTTTAGTCTTTGCAGCGAAGCCGACCTGCGGAAACTGCGTTTGGCCGTTATGGGAAAGCGAGAGCGATTTCGATCATTTCTAGAGAACATACAACAAAAGGGGGGAAATCCCATCAAACCAATTGAAAGTTCATACTATCGGCAGCAATAATAAAAAAAATTGAAAGAAATAAAAAATGGCCTTTTTCGATTAAGTGGGTTCAAAATATCGGTTAATTTCATTTTCGACGATATTTCATATTTTATATAAAAAATTCTGTGAAAATAAAATAAACTAAACATATGCCCGTCGATATTCCATGTATAGGGCTACACCCGCATAGTATTTGGTAAGCGACAAATAAAATAACTCATGAGTTACAAGGCTCTGAAGTTGTCACCGCATTGTCACGTGGCAGTGATTTTGATCACTTCTAGAGAAGATACAACAAAAAAAGGGGAAATCGCATCAAGCCAATTGAAAGTTCATATGATCGGCAGCAATAATAAAAAAATTGAACGAAATAAAAAATGGCCTTTTTTAATAAAGTGGGTTCAAAATATCGGTAAATTTCATTTTCGACGAAATTTCAAATTTTATATAAAAATTTCAGTGAAAATAAAATAAACTAAACTTATGCCCGTCGATAGCCCATGTATAGGGCTACACCCGCATAGTATTTGGTAAGCGACAAATATAATAACTCATGAGTTACAAGGCTCTGAAGATGTCACCGGATTGTCAAAGAGACAATGTTTGGCATTTTTATCTCAATAAACAAAAATACTAAATTATTTTCCTTTCAACTAAAAAATAGTCGAAATAACATACAAGAGCACAAAAAATTACTGTGAGTTTTGTATGCTTCCCGTATTTATACCAGCGTACAGAACTGGGTAGAAAAAATCACGGAGTAAAAAACCGATTTTCACCCTGCTCCACTCAATAATTTTTCGTGAAGCGAAATATTTTTTTAAAAAATTTTGAAAAGCGGTTTTGTTCTTTCCAGAAATGGGGCAATTACATATATTTTTCAAAAAAAATCGAAAGACCCACCCCGACAAGCGTGTTCGATTTCAAATGAAACCACCCATATATATATATATATATATATATATATATATATATATATATATATATATATATATATATATATATATATATATATATATATATATATATATATATATATATATATATATATATATATATATATATATATATATATATATATATATATATATATATCCTCTTGCTCAAGCTTGATAAACGACACTGCCAGAAGGAAACCTTTGCTTCAATTATGTTCATATCTCTATCTGCCGATTGTGGTGGTCGGCATTGGACGGCATGCTCGGTGTAGAATCAAATCCTTTTTTTAATTTTTAGTCAAGCATTATTTGCTTTTATAATTCTTAAAGCACTTCAGATGATCATGGATATTGGCCTTCATAAAAAAATGTGTGCTGTCGAACGGAAAAAAAGTATTCTTGTTTTAAAGTGTATCGATATGACTATACATAGAAGAACTGCTTGTGAATTATTTTTGTTTATAGCGACACATGTAACCAGAATTCGTATATCTCGTCTGCCCGAAAGGACGATAGGTTAAAGTTTGAGAAAAATGTTTAACGTTACCTCGGCATCACAGTTTTGTAAGTTTTGTCAAACTCGTTCGAAATTAATTTAAGAAAGATCTTAAATGGTCTCTGCTTCTCCTTGTTGCCTAAGTTGGTAGCGAGGATGAAGGCTATTTATCATAGAAAATATCATCACCGTATTTAGGATTCAAGAGAAAAACAGAAAAACTGAAAATTGCATTCTCGTGCTAGCTGTGTATTGTTGTGCATAATGGTGTGTCGTTTAGTCATTCCTTCTTCATTGATCGGTGTTGTGATGAACATTCGATTCTGTCTGTCAATACATTCTTCAGTTGAGTCTCGTTTAAATGTGCACGTAAGAATAATTTTGCTATATTTTTTACTAAACGCACATGTTATTTGCTTCGGTGGTATGCTCGTGCTCCCCCACCCCCACTCCCCCCCCAAAAAAAAAAAGACAAAGAAACAAATATGTATGTAATGATGAAATCTTGGAGGAAGCTTAAGTGCGATCCAAACCAACGTGTTTTTGTGCGCGCTAGGCCATGTGCTTCCCCGAAATTGCGTATTTTGTGACGTTTTTGCTATTTCCGGAGTGCTTTCTGAGTCACAACCATGCGCTTTGGTTAGGACGGTGCGCGTTCGGGCGAGCGGAGAGCATCTGCGCCAGACGGCTGAAGAAACGCGGAGCCGGAGACTACTGCCCTCCACCGATTGGCCGGGAGAAGAGCGCCCTACTACGTCACAGCGCGTTTTCCTGCGCGTTCAGAAAAAGTTGAAATCATCCAACTTTCTTATGCGCGCCTGGAAGGCGCAAGGAATCCCGCGATTTCCTGGAGACGCGCGGCCTACGCGCGCAGAAAAACTCGTTCGTTTGGATGGCGCTTTAAGCTTCGCCTTTAAGAGTGGAACGCGATAGCGTTGTCGTGGTCTGTTCGCATCGATTTCTCGTTTTCCGTGCAAGCGTGCCTTACTAGGCTTAGTCAGTAGTGTGTCTGGCGCGCAACCGAAGAGTCGTGGGTTTGAATCCTACCTGAGATTCTACTAACGTTTCTTTAAGGCAAATGAATTACTTTATAAAGTGAAATCATTTTAGACATTCGGCAACCTTTATTTCGCATTACATGCCATGTTTTTAATCACTTTCAGTCCACGCGTGACGTCACAATTCACTTGAGCGTTGTGGTTTTTTTTTTTTTAATTCCTGCGCAGAGGTCGAGTGGCTGTGACGTCATGACCCCATCGACCATTCAGGATTCGCGTCACGCCACTGACGCCGGCTTTTCCGCGACACTGAGTTCGTAACGCTACCGCGTCAAAACGTTTACGGCAATAAGTTTTCACGTTGCTCGACGTAATTGTTCTCACTGCAATATCCACAATTTTCTCCATGAATATTGGCAGTAAATAAAAATGAAATATGACCAGCTGAATGTTCTTTTTTATGGAACCCTGATTCAAACAGCAATTTTTTAGATGAGTTCTTCCGTAAGCCATGACGCCGAGATGTAATGTACACCTTTTTCAGCGAAAACACGTTTTATAGGTCAAATATAAAAAAAATCCTGTCAAAACCTCGGGTCATAAAACAGCTGCTATTCATTGACAATGCTTTTCATAATCTTTAGGTTAATCCAAAGCGCTTCGATAATAATATGCATGCGATTAAAACTTCCTACAAAACGTGTGAAAACGAGATACCCGGATATATCAGCAACAAAAATGCTAACGAAGAATTGAACTCGCCTTTAGTTTAGTCACCAGTATTAAATAAGATACTTGCGGAAAAAAAGTTCCGTTCTTTATTTATTCATGCCGGGAGTATGCATGATGATGGCAAAACATTATTGCTGCATCGAAACTTGTACTAATTATAATTTCGTTCAACAGACTAGTATATACTACAGCAAATGAAGGAAACATTTAATCTAAAATTATTTTACCCCATTAAAAAATACAGTATGAAATTCAAATTGTTTGCAAGCTGGTCGACTTGATCAGGTCATATGGTTTGATGGGATGCGGGCGCCCGTTTGATATGGGTACCTGATTGGTGAGGGTACATGTTTGATACGGGTTTCCGGTGGTCGACAGAACACTCACCCCAAAGTCCGAATGGCCTCAAGCTTCAAAAGGAAGTCCCCGAGGTGGCCCACTATGCCTTCTCCCCCTATCTCTCTTACTTTATTTCTCTCTCTCTCTATCCGTGAGAACGGAGCCGTGTAACTAAACTGCTAGCTGGTTTCACCACACGGGTGCTGCAGTTTCAATGTAGTTCGCAACTGCGCTGCGCAGTGACACAAGTTTAACATACCGCTACGCTTAATCAAGGAACATCTTTGATAAACTTGTGAGCAGTCTGGCGCTATGCAAACATTCATATCGAACACGACAAGCGCCTTTTTTATAGTGAAGGCCACGGGGTAGAACAACAACGCAGAAAATAATCGAGGCCCGCGGACGTCTTCTTTCATAAAACGACATCGCAGTCAGGTGACGCCGACTCAAAAATTGAATCCGAGCCCGATGCCGAGCTTCCTCTGACAAGCTGACAGGACACGAGTCCCTAGCGAACGCAGACGTAGCACTCGCGCACACTGTGAGTTGTCGCTGCATCTCTTTGTGATGACGTCAAAATGCACAGGCTTTGATTATTCTAGGTGGTGCTTGGGAGTCCCAGCACCTATGAGAATTAGTCATAGAGCCAACACCCAGCATTTCACTGAGCGCTGCAGTCAGCACTCAAATTGACATTGCAGGAAAGCCTGGAATTAATGTCGACATGGTCAGGCGTCTCAAGTCTTGATTTTGGATTTTGGACGCAGGAGTCTATATATTTGCTGCACCGGAAAGCTGAGCCCTGGGCTCGTCCGTAGCAGTGTTGTCCAATTCCGGAAATTTTTTATATATAACGTGGCAAGGAAAATATAGTTCTTTGTTACAACAATAAACATAACCCAACAATGCTCGATGTATCTTGAACTTTTTCATACATCTGACGTTTAGACAAAGGTTAACAGCCACAACCAACATGTTTGATGGTCTCTAAAAGGCAAGGTGTAGGCTAGGGTTGATTGCATTCTAGAATCGACTACCTCAAAGTTGATAGTCTGATATGCCGGTAAAGAAGAATTTGCTGAGAAACATCCCTGCCATTTTTTATCTTCTCTGTTTCTCTCGGCCTTTTGGATATAATAAAAGTGTAGCCCAACGTGTTTAAAGTCACGTGATACCTACCTCTAGAATTCTTTGTCGTCATTATTCGACGCCTTACACCGATGTCGTCACTTAACGCTCATGTTTGACACTGATAGGCACGCTGTTCGAAGCGGTATTTGGTTTTCTTCTTTCCCTTGTAGCGCCATTTTACGTCCGTCCGCGCAGCCAAGGCTGCAAACCGATTGGGCAAATTAAAGAGTGCCAAAAGCGCAATGTCATGGCATCAGTCATCTTTCTGCGTTTTCGTGACGATTAGCCAAACTAATCAAGCACAATGAACGTGCCATTACATTGCGCTTTTAGTACGTGAGTCATCTTGAAAATCTTCGATACTGCCAAGGCTTCGTCTGCTTTCGGACTTCTTTTGCATCCACGTTTCCTTCGAACCTGACCTCGCTCTATGTGCTTAAGTTTTGGGCGTGAGCGTGATCACATAGTGATGGATGACACAAGAATGGTTTAAAGGGACCATAAAACGAATTTTGGGTTGGGATAAATCATTTTCGATTGGGATTTTACTAAAAGCACATCGTTCAGTGGGCCGAAAGGGTAAAAGTAGAAAGTCAAAAGCCTGAGGCCAGATTCCCAAAGGTTTCTTACGAAAAAAAGTTCGGAAATTTATCTTACGACAAAGTTACGAACTTTTGAGTATTCCCGAAGCAAAATGTTCGTAAGTTTTGCGTAAGTTACGGATTTTGTCGTAACTTACACAAAACTTACAAACATTTTGCTTCGGGAATACTCAAAAGTTAGTAACTTAGTCGTAAGATAAATTTACGAACTTCTTTGTCGTAAGAAAGTTTCGGGAATCCGGCCTCTGACTTCCAGTGCCAAAATTGGAAAACACAGCGGACTATTTCGTACCTCCTCCCCTTCGTAAGCTCTCTGCCTTTTCACTGTGATACATCCGCGGTTCGAAAAGCGCGTCACCGGCTCCAAACTGACGTCACACGAAACCGGACCTCACTTATTCCCTTCACCCCTAAGCTGACATTGTGGTGGAAGCTACGTGCTTGCCGGACCAATCAGCCGCCTCCTTTCATCCCCTGACCTCATTTTCTGCGCGTGGGTATGCGCGAGAGAGCGTGATCACGTGGCAAGTGTGGCTGGCCCAACGAGCACGTAGCTTCCACAGCACTGTCAGCTTCGGGGTGAACGGGTTAGGGAAAGCAACTTTTGTCTGAATTTTGAGCGACGGGCTAATCTTCTAGGGGACAATGGCTCTGTCCGGGTACACAAACCAGATTCCGAGCAAGAGGGGCCTCCCCTCTTTTCGTCTTCTTGAACTGTTTGGTGGAATGCGCGATTTATGAGTTGAGGAGGAAAGCTGGACAGGAAAAAGTTGGAAAAGCGTTTCATGACCCCTTTAAGGAGCTCGTAGGTTTCATCGCACTGTCGGCTTAGAGACGCGCGTCAAAACAGACTTTCCTTCTCTTCCAAGTCCGAGATAATCTTTCTCTTGAGATTGGGGAACAGTGTTGTGCCCGTTACCGGAAATAAGTAACGAGATTGCGATACTCGATAGATTGGAAAAATGTTTACGCTTTACAGAGTTCTGTTACCCTTTTGCTAATGTAACGAAATACGGGTGTCGTTACTTGCCATGACTAAAAGGCGTTACTTTTATGTTAGTTAGTCGTTACTTTGTGTTTCAGTGTTTGTCTATGACAGCCGCTTTTAATAAACCGCCTATATAAAATTCGGTAACAGTAAACTTGTTCAGAGTAATTATTTTTTTATTTGTACACTGCAGCACCGGGGCATCACAGCAGAGGAGTGAAGTACGTAATACATTTATACGTTGGAAACTCGCACAAACCGCTCAAACCAACATCAAACAATATAAATAAACAATTAAAAACTTCACACACTAAAGAAATATTAAAATTTCAATACCTCCAAATTAAATAACAAAGAAATTAGTATTGCCTTGATCACGTCAATAAAAGCGTCACTTTCGGCAGGACGTGTAATGTATATCCTAGAACAGGTGACGCTTAGCCCAGCTTCTCTGACTGGCCTCGGAAGGATGTGTAATGTATAACCTCGAACACGCGACACTCCGCGAGTGTGATTTAGAGAACTGAACCCTGCCCATAGCATCTGCCTCGTGGAAGACACAGTTCTGAAAAGAACGACCGGATGCACGCCACGTAAAGGACGCAAAATAGACCTCTTCATGTAATCAAGGTTAATCCGGTAAAATAAACGTCATTTTATTACTTCAAAAACCAACTTAGCATTTCCAATTAACGGCACGTCAGCACCCGGCCACGGCTGGCACCTTTATTTTGGTTCAAACAGTGGGAACGTCAACGCTTTCAAACTCGTTTCTGTTGGTGACAGAACGAGGATTTATTTGTTGTGGAGAGAAGGATGTGGCCAGCTGGAGTAACTAGAGTCGCTGAGGAAAAGTCCTTCGAGCAACGGCAGACTTTCGCCTTCTGAACGGATGTCTCTTTCCTGCGAAACGACTGTCCAGGGGTTGCATTCAGTTGGTCGAACGTCGTTTCAGCGAACGCCGACTTTTTAGCGAAAGACACTTTAGCGAATAGTCGTCCGCCGCGAAGCGGCGTTTACGGGTGGGCCTAGTGGGTTAACATTTTTGCAACGAGCCTCTGCAGACAGCCGCCGCGAAGCGGCGTAAGGGCAGCGAGCGCGGGGGGGGGGGGGGGTAACACGCGCCAGGTGTGTTAGCAGCTTTTGTACAAAACCTGCACCAGGCCTGAGACCACCATAAGTGGGTTCAGGCTTGATTGGGGAAGTTATCGGAACTCATAAACTTTAAATATTTCCGTTTTTCTTTTTCGGAACCGAGACAATCTTTAAGGAAGCCGATCCCGGTTGATGCAATTGATTGAATGGTACGAAAGTTAAAACCAAGTGTCACTCACGCTCAATATTAAACTGAATTAGAAACCCCAAAAACGAATTAAATTCAGTATATGTAAACTCTCTGACCTATTTATTGAGATATCATTTTGCCTAATATTATTTTGATCCCAAAACATGAAAGGCTGCGTTTGCCCGCTACAGCCAACTTTTCAATATTAAGTATAAGAGCATATAAATGTATCGCATTTTGTCTTCATAGAACTAAGGTGGTCGTTAATCTTGTTTTAAAAGGCGCTTTTTACTGCCGGATATATTTTGTCTGGTATATCTTGTCTGACATTTTATTGCACCAACTTCCATGCTCAAAGCTTCCTTCAGTGTAGAAAGCAAAAAAGGTAAATGTACTTCGCACGGGCAGTTCATACCAAAGGGGTCCCCAAAACCTGCAGGTGTTTCTGTTTACAGTTTATAATGCAATTCTGACGCAAAACAGAGGTTGTTTTGGAGCGCTCTTACATCCGGCTTCTCTTTTCCTGCCGGTATAAAATGAGCAAACATCGTCAGCAAATGAGCAAACACGACAGCATAAGGGTGGCTGTGGCCAGAAAAAATGGCTCAAATCTGTTCAAGGGTTCGCTCGATAGCGGAAAACCTTAACAAAGACAAGTGACAGAAACGCTACAGCCACCCTTATGTGTCATATTCAATTGGAGTGGTGTACAAAATCCTACTAACGTGTGATAGAAGCTATGTGGGCCAAACTGGACGGTGATTAAACCATCGCCTTCTCGAGCATGATCGTTCACTAAAATCTACGGTGGGCGGTCATCTTCCCATTCATTGCAATTCCTGCTCGTGTACTCCGATTCTTAAAGGCACA
>JAZHYW010000301.1:0-27759 GCA_037355805.1 Ixodes ricinus
ACCCAACACAACAAGTGCTTGAGAAATAAAACTAGCAAATTAAAATTTGCATAACCATTTAGTGATATTAAGCACATTCAAGTGAGCCATATCTCCTTTAGAGTATACAGTAGGCTCACGATAATTCAAACTCGGAGATTTAATACCTCTGGTTAAGTCAAACAAATTTCAAAACTTGGGTTGTCCCACTACGTTTTCAATGTATTCATAAGCCGCTTAATTTGAACGACGTTTTCGTGTAATTCATACTTTTTGTTCTCGCAGCCCTGTTGAGCGCACTTCTTTCCGAGCACCGGTGCACTGCGGAGAAGCAGCACCTGTCGAGCTTGCTTTCACAGGTGTTGCTTTCCTGTGGTGCACTGGTGCTCAGTAAGAAGCGCACTCAACAGGGCTAGAGCAGAGCAGAGCCGTACATATAGATCTTAGTATATGAAAGGAGCAAGCAGAGCCAAGGCCTGCATCAGATACAGATAGAGGGCTCGACAATCTCTCTTGGCCAACCAGAAGCTGAAAATAATCCCTTAGCCATGGTAGCGAGAAACGGTTTTGATAAGTGCGTAAGAGTTAAATGTAGTAACTCTCCATGGTTGAAAATATGGAACATGCAATGTTTCGATTATGGCTATGCAAGATGTAAGAAACGAATGTGCCGCTTGATTTCTGTTTTGCTCAAATGGAGTCTGACCGCTTCGACGCCTGGTGTGCGGATTACGTCAATCGTTCAGCTGGTCGCGCACGCTTTTTATATTTTCTATATCTTCTACCGTGATTTTGCATGACCGCGATCAAAACATCACTGCACCCCAGTCACCGAGTTACTCCGACGAGCTTATTAATTTTGTTTCTCACAACCCTGCCAGGATATTATGCACGGCTGCTGGTTGGCCACATACGAATTTGTGAAAACACTCTGGAACACGCCCAGCCCACCTTAAGCCAAAAGCGCCTCCTCATTTGCCTTCTATACATCCTAATGAATGGTTAAACTATCTCTATATACGTCTCTGAAGCAGAGGACACATGAGCGGCAAAAACGGGCGCCGCGCAGCAGTTTCCGTATCAATTTGCATGGATGCTGTGATGTGGCGGCATGGCTTTATATCGCAGTGTTCACGCAAGTTGCTATGGAAACTGCAGCACAATGTCCGTTTCCATTACTCATGGGTCCCTGCTTGACAGTCCCTAATAGACAACTCTTTTGCTGGTTGAACAAACTTAATTTTGTTTCGAGGTGTCATGTGCTGTCTAAACAGTCCCCGATAAACAACATTTTTCACGGTTAAATAAACTTGTGTCATAAATTTTACCAATGTTTCATGAATGGCATACCAGCTTATGATTAATGGGCCTGTGCAGAGGAAATCATGAAATATCTGTTTTGTATGTGTAGCCATCCATATAGAAAATCATAATTTATCTTGCAACATATTTAGATGAACTTCTGATAATTCGAGCTTTCAATTTTACACAAAATTCGTGACTTCCTGGAGTTTAAATTAATGAGTCTACTGTATGTCATATTCAAATTAAGGGTTTAACTTCTTGGGCTTAATGATATCTGAACCTTTTCCTTTGGCAGTGCATTAAATGTAAAATAGTACAGCAATATATATGCTCTAGTTTGTGCACTGGCACAGGCTTTTGCAAATAAGTCAAACTAGCATTAAAGAGAACCTGAAGCACTTTGCAAGAAATCTGAGTTAGAACCAGACTTCCATAGCATTTTGGCTCGTTAATTCAGTAATCGCACTAAACTTGGGCAAAAGTCAACGTAAACTGCATTTATTTTGAAAAATATGTGCAGCGATTATAGCAGGGCATGCATTGAGCCTTTCTTCCACCTGTAACCTGTCCAAAGCTTCGTGACATCACTGTTGGCATCCCAAAGTCAGCCTATTGGTGAGCAAGGGTTATCGGAGCCTGCTGATGATGTCACTTTTGCTAGTGTTTATCTCCGTTATTTTAAATTTTAACTAACGATTACGACGCTGCTAGTAACAAGATTAACAGAAAACTTTGACTTGAGTCGGGATCTCTTTGGCTGGGCCTTTGGTGGCTCATGGACTGGGAAGCGGAGTTTGCGGATAAGCGTTCCAGCGTGTCCCTACTTGGCGACATGAGCCGCTTAGCATATCCAGTTCAATTCTAGCAGCCAAACACGGTATCCTAGCTACAGCCGTTAGACCAAGGCGTAATTCAAAGGTAGTCTAGATTGTGTTTACCATTTATAAATGTCCAGGCACGTCTGTCAATTAGCCCATCCAGAGGCTTTCGGAGATGGTCACGAGAGCCAGCAGCTTGTCTTGGGCAGCTCACTGTCAGCCACTCTGTCCCTCTGTGCACAGTGCCACCTTCATGAGCTCCCACTGAAGAAAAGAAACATTATCTGGAAATTGTGATGACTGCAATGAGAACCAATCAGAACATCCCAGCAGCAGATGCTACGGTATGGTGTCTGGAATGCGCCTCTGCATTCCTTAGCATTCTATACCACCCATGCATTAAAAGTGGTCTCTAAGCGACAACAATAAATGATGCCACAGTAGCCGGCATGTCCTGCTGTCGGATGAGACAACCCTGGCGGTCGGTTGTACAACTTCTGGCAAAAAATATGAGCTAAAGGCAAGCGTCATTGCTCTCGCAACATACAAAATCCTGGCTGCTAAAGCTTCTGTGGACTGTCAAGCTGAGGGATACTCTCTACCCCGCAGCAGAAACTACCTCAACAGCCATGATGTTCACAACCTGTAAAAAAATCCCATGGAAAGTCCATTCAGGAGCAACTGGGGTAGGTATGGAGACAAGCTCTCGCACTATGAAACCATTCCACAAAGCTGCCATAAGCAGCAGCAGTCCATTTAGAGTATAGAAGTTTGTCTTTTTCATACATTTCGAGAAGAAATTGTATCTCTGGATTCTCCCCAGACTCTAGTTTCCAAGCAGAGATTTACATAGGCAGGCTGGCTGAGTTCCTGAGTAGAAAGGTTTATGTGTCACACCACACGTGTCTTTTGCAGACATTCAGACAAAAGAAGGCTGAATTTCCCTGATCGATGGTGATTAGGGTGGAAATCTTCAGACTTCGAATCGCCAACTTTCTCAACATTACCGTTTTTTTCAGTTCATAGACACCCTGCACGAGGTTGACTTGGGTACCAACGGTCATTAACAACTGCATGAATCACCTGTTCACATATGCGGTAGCTACTGGGTGCATCAAGGAGCAGCCAGGGTCTTCAAATCGACTGCAAAATTCAGTTTCTTAACCTATTGCACTACGACTTTGTGCAGCGTTGCCCACAGATGGTGCATTTCTTTTTGTAAAATTTGCAAAGAGCGAACTTACCTGAGGAAAACATAGGAAAGAGGAAGGCTTAACTCCTATGGAAATACGGCAAAGCCAAAGGTCTTCAAACAATACGGCGCCGTTTCGCACGGGAGACAAGAGATGGCGAAAGCGGTAGCGATGCCAACTGCGCCAACGAACGAGCATCCGGCGCCGAGAGCCGGCGTTTTTAGCAGACTATCTTTTCAACTCAAAAGCGGCGCACGTTCCGCAGGCAGCGACAGTCGCAGAAACAAAAACAAGCGCGGTAACAAGAAGGAACTGCAAAGCAGACGACATAAGTACCACTAAAATAAGTTAAAATAACCCGACAAACCATTTTTTTAATCGATTATGTCTCCATTCACTGTTTTATTAGTAAGGATGATAAAATAAAGCATTGGCAACTGATATCAGAAAAGCTCGTGCCGCTTTTGAGTCGAAAAGATTGTCTGCTAAAGACGCCGGCTCTCGGTGCCGGACGCTCGTTCGTTGGCGGCAGTTGGCATCGCGACCGCTTACGCCATCTCTTGTCTCCCGTGCAAAACGGCGCAGTATTGTTTGAAGACCGGTGGCTTTGCTGCGTTTCCATAGGAGCTAAGCCTTTTTCCTTCTTAACCTTTTCTCCGGTAACTTCGGTGTTTGCAAATTTTACAAGAAAAATGCAGCATCTGTGGGCAACGCTGCACAAAGTCGTAGCGGATAGGTTAAGAAACCGAATTTTGTAGTAGATTTCAAGAGCCTGGCCGCTCCTTGGGACACCCAGTGGTAACACACAACACCATAAAACTACCGTAAAACACCAAACGTGCACCAGTGTCGGAGTAAGCGCTCAACCCCCACTTTTGAAACATTTCAACTCATCAAAAGAGATATTAAATGCCTACTCCCCTATTTTAAGCAAGCTAAAAAAAATATATGTAGGAGACACCATGCGCCCTGTCGCCATGGGCGGTTATCTCCACGATTAACAGAGAGCATGGGGATAAAATTTTTAGAGTGGCGAAACAGGAGAGGAGGATGAGGGGTAGAGAATCGAAAGAGCCAGAAAGTGATATATGAAGAAACAACTTTCCGTGGCAATGGAGCCAAGCCAGAGAGCCAAAGCACGCCGCTTCACTGCAGAGCTGAATATAGTTCAACCATAATAATTTCCTGGGTGTAACTTAACCAATTAAAAAATATATAAAATAGTTCCGCTTAGCTTGGATTTTAAAATGTTAGCATAACATTAGCCAGGATGTAGCAAACTTAGAGTATTTCCTTTTTAGCTCTTTTGTGTTTTCTTGGTTTACGTTTGCCATAGGTTTTCTAGTTCCCTGCAAAACAAAGCTGGCATCTTTATCATAAGCATCTTGGGCATTATCGGTGTTGTGTATTGTCGGTACACTCTGTGAGCTCGCCCTTTTTTTGCCATGTAGGATTTTTACAGAGTTCGGCAACCAATAAATGTCAAAACCAACTGAGCATGTGGTGTGCAACATATACGACAAGTGGGACAGTGGGAACCGGGACTCCCAGTTGTTTCCGTATACCGGTTGATTAGCGAGCAGGGGTGGGGATAATGCCCAGGACCTCTGGTTTCTGCAGCATAATCTTTAGCTACACGTGTTCCGAGTTGTGGTGCGCCACCGACCCCCCCTAGAGCCAGACGTAACTGAATAGAATCCAAATGAAATCTGACTTCGCGCCATGGCGTGTGCGTGCTTCTAATTTGGTAAATCATGCCCGTACGATAATTTTTCAGCACCAGAAGACGTATGAATGACCTCAAAACACTGCAGTGCTGATGAATTTCGTTGATGTTGCAATTCGGGCCAGTTGGTTCATGATCGTGACAAGCGCCGAAAAAATAGACAGGTTCAAGAAGTTGACGTAAACACTGGCGCACTTGCAACTAACATTTATTGAAAAAAAATCGCTTAAATAGCCGTGAAAAACGTCAGTCATGACTACAACCGGTGTAGCCCTCTATCGAGAAATTCATATTCTTTTGCCGATAAGGTTATGGATGTGTCAGTTGTACATTTCGTGCCTTTGGCTTCCATCTGAAATGCCTCGTGTAGTTTTCTAGATACTTTATCTGGGGATCTGGCGATAAATTTGGTGTCATCGAACGACGGGAGCAAGGGCAGCGGCTGCAGTGCATGGCCGCTGCAGCCACCAACTTTGCCCTTCAAAAGACAAATGCAAAACAAAACACAAAAAAATGCACAGAATGCATGACCGGAGTTGTGTACAAAATCCCAATGACATACGGTTCTATACATTGGTCAGACAGGTCAATGTTTTAACGATTGCACCCGCGAACATGACGCGGCAACACGACCAACCCCCATCAGGACATCTGGCAAGGCACTGCAGCCGCTGCCTTTGCTCCCAGTCATTTGACGACAGAAAATTTTTGGCCAGAACCCCAGATAAAGTATCTAGAGAGCTACACGAGGCATTTGAGATTAAAGCCAAAGTCACCAGGTGTACAAGTGACAGATCAATAACCTTATCAGCAAAAGAATATGAATTTCTTAATAGAAGGCTACACCGGTTGTAGTAATGACTGACGTTTTTCACGGCTATATAAGAGTGTTTTTTCATTAAATGTGAGTTGCGAGTTCGCCAGTGTTTACGTAAACTTCTTGTTCCTGTCTATTTTTTCGACGCTTGTCTACGTGATGAAATTTGCGGCATTTCCTGAATCGACGCTGCCCCTCTGCATCAGTTGCAAGACAACTAAAAGTTTAGGAGATTGACCATGGTAAAATATACCTTGTAACTCTGACTAAGTGCTTCAGTCAAAGTGTTGGCTTACATCCAAAAACGTGAACGTTGGCAGGTACCTAGAATGTGAGCAACCAATGTGGCTTTTATCTTATTCTGGGCTCGATTTTGTTTTTGAGTTTGTCTACCTGTGTTTCTTGTTTTTTTCTTCGTACATATGCACGGGTGTATTTCTACCCTCACGAGTGACTATATACCTCCCTCCCCCCCTGCAACAATGCCTTCGGGCACTGCAGGGTAACCCGAAAATAAAGAGATGTGAATGTGCCTGCATGCTTGGCAATCCCAATTCAACTCCCGCAACTGCAATCCTCGTACAAAAAAGATGCACTCTAGCAACTGCGTGGTTGACACGCCAAAACTCAAACTGAAACCGAGACCAAAAGAAGTTCAGAACTATCTGGTGCGCTAACACAGAGCCATTAGCACTGCCTGCCTCCCCCCTCCCTAGCTTTCTTTTTATAGCCACAGAAAGTTGTCTAAGAAAAACAGGTTGCTGTTTTGTTCTAACTCATTGAAGGCTTTAGTAACAAATGCAAGCCAATGCTAATCAAGCACTTTTTAAAATGCTTCTTTGTAAAAAAAAACAAAAAAACATTTACATTTTTTTGTGTGTGTTTGCGCAATTAACTAGCTCCTCAAACAGCAGCTATTCGTAATTCCGTGGTCAGACCACGCAAGACACCACCTGATCATGGACACCTACCAACTATCGTACCTACCAAGTGCCCATCACCCAGCTCTCAATGATTATCTCCAATTTAGAGTGGGCGTTTGTTTGGTATATTACAGTTTGTAATGTTGTTGTTTGTTTGGAAAAAACAAAATGTCAAATAAATCCAGCGGGACCCTACGGAAGCAGTGCATGGGCCCTGTTTCACCTTTTACAAAACACCCTGTCTTGAATGGCAGTAGAGAAACGGGTGGGGTCGATACGCCTGCAGGCCCTTGCCGAGCTGATAGCTGCTATACGGACTGGTAGCTCATCGGCACCTTCTAGTCACCTGCAGTTTTTTCGTCATCACAGAGACTTCCTGCAACATCATGAATAAGACTCCGACTGGCATTCTGGAACAAAAAAGAAACCATAACTTGCTTCACAGATCAACAAAAGAACAAGTGCAACATTACGCTTCTCTTGTCGTCGACAGTGCAAAGACCATGATGACACCACCATTAAACTCAACCAAATAAGAAAAATTAACTTCTGCATGAAGTAATTGTATTAAGAACAGTGTGCATGTGGAACTTAGATACCTACTGATACCTTAAAAAATCCCGGGAACTACAAAACAAATTAAACACCACCTAGAAATAGCACAGCTCGCTTGATAGGCACATGCACAGCAATCAACAAGCCTTTTGACGTGTTCTGTAGTGCTGGGATACAAATAAAAAATCAACACCGGAGATGTGGTCAAAATACTTTAAGGTAGTACAATGCACAAGTTTATCCTGAAGCTACTGTTGATTCCATGTACCTAAGAGGTTTTAAAGCTGGTTCACGCTGTTGCAACCGACTATGACCAAGTTGAACAAAACAGTGTTTTAAGTTGCTTACGACTAACATTGCTGCTGCGCAGCATGGTCATAACCTGTCACAAGAGCCTTAAAGACTGGTTTTGTCGGACTCAGTCCTAGCCGGTAGCAACAGTGTGGACCAGCCTTTAGACTAAAATTGTACCCAGCATTGGGTCTTGGACATGGTTCCAAAAATGTTGTAAGAGACTCCCTTCAACTTTAACAGAACCTCAAGTATTCAAAAGCTGGATCTCACAGCTGGATCTCCTTGATTTGAATGTGTCTTCACTGTAAAAGCGAGAGTGCCTGGCAGGTGTGCGAGTTTCCATTGCAAACTCTCCACTATATAAGCGAGAGCACCTGCCAGGTGTGCGATTTTCCACTGCAACCTTCGTACCAATACACATTCTATACCAGATCAGAGCATTTTAATCAAATCATTTAACCTCTTTCCCAGTGGCGTCACAAGAGGGGGGGGGGAGGGGCAACAAACGGAGGGGTGTAGCCGCGGGCCACCGCCCCGGGTGCCGCTGACCCTAGTGACGCCACTGCTCCTTCCTCAGCCATGTAAACTATGTGTGCACCCCCGGGTTCTAGAAGTCACGAATATGACCGGGGTAAATTAAAACGCCACTAAGGCAAACAATAATAATATTTATTAGCGACAGTAGTAGTACTCTGGGTGGCTCACAAGGCTAGACATATATGCAGGGGCGCGTAAGGGAGAAAACAACGGGGACGAGCTTAACAGGCTCCTGTCAACACTTTTAAGCAACTCTAGGCCCGCGCGCCTCACCACCGACTACACGCACGGCAGACCGGCGCGGAGCAAACGCCGTACGCGAGCGCTACGACGCCCAGCTAGGAGCGTGTTCTAACAACCCGCTGCAACCCGCTAAACGCCAGCGCCCAAACCGCGCCATCCCGCTGGACGCGGCGGGCGCAAAAAGCCTGAGCGCGCTGACCGAGAGATACGCTGTCGCTAGCGTGAGAAAGGACGAGACGACAGGTCAAAGTAAAAACCATCCAATTCTTCACGCATGTCGCCGTCCCCAACATATCCAAGGCGCTAAGATCCGTATCTAAGCGTTTGACAGCACAGATCAGTTTAACGCGGCCGACAGCAACGCGAACTTTCGAAACAATCTGATCAGCGTCCCTGCAGAGCTCCGGTATCGCAGAACATTCACGGGATTTTCAAGATAGCAGCTAGCATTTACGCAAGGTTTAAACGAACAGCCTCGAGAAGTGATAGCGATCGTTTACGCGACGCCGCTTCGGGCCAGCGACACGAAATCGCGGAGACCGCTCAAGCGTCGAAAAAAGTTAAATATCATCTGAATTACGGTGGCAACGTGAGCTACGGTGTTCGGAAGATCGCCCAGCATATGTAGATACACTTCGGGAATGCGCTATGAATATGAAATTGGCAAAACTTACCTGAAGTAGGACCTCACCAACGCACGTTGAGAGATGCCTTTGTCTGCACGGAAACAGTGGCACGGACGGCAAGAATCCGGAAGCTAGTTGTGGCTTTGGATTGGAACGAAGCAAAGGATTGGAATACGACTAGCCATAAATATGAGTTTTGAAACGGGGACTGGTCTTAGATGAGTGACGATATGTATGCCTGCCGGGTATATATGTGTGTACTTTTCAAATAAACTTTAGTTGAGAGTGCGCCCTGTCCTGCTGTCTTTCTCTCTGTTCGTGTATTTTTCGACGCTTTTCCACCGTACATATAGTTTCGGTTTCGACCCAACTCTATTGCAGTTTATATTTCGGTAGCCGGTGTCACTACCATAATCATTAGGTCTGTTCGATTCGGCCAGAAAGTTCTGAACTAGTTTTGTCCGAGTTCAGACGAGTGCAGGAGTCGTGCAGCGGCGGCGCAGAATCACTGCAGCCGCCGGGCTAGGACTGGCGCTGTGATCGGCTTTCCGAGCGGAAGCGCAGGGTGTCGTCTGCATCTGTTGGCTCTTGTTTCCCAACGCCAAATTGTGTGCTACATTTAATTAGTCGCGCTTTGATGAGACCATTCATGTTTCCTTAGTTTTAAAGTATAATAACGGAATCGTTTCTGTGAATATTTTTTATTCGAGTGTACTAAAAACGTTTTCTGCACGAAATGTGTTTCTGTCTGCATTTTTAACGGCCGGTCGGTTCCTGTCGTTTCCATAAGCGTTCGTGTCCTTCACATTCATTTAGCAATAGTAGATTCGTTCCAAGTTTCTCGAGTTTCGCATTTCGACGGTAGGTTCGCGGCATCAGGATGATTTTGCGTCGGGAGTCACTGGCGGCAGCGCGCGGTCGGCAGCGGTCACCTCGAAGACGAAAGCCTGACGATAGCGTTTTGGCCAAGACAGTTATCGACCGTAACTTTGGCGTCAAGCTGAAGCGTTTATTCTGATTCTCAAGAAAGACCTGCGTGGAACTACCAAGCCAATGCCGATTCTCGGCGTTTTTCCCAGGCCCGTTAGTGAACGTCCCCAGATACCAGTGGACAAAGCATGCAGTATTATGCTCAGCTACGGGGCATGCGAGGGCCGATGTACTAACTCCCAGACCTCTGCGATGTATCGGAGTCGTCAGTATGCATTCAAGAGCAACTGAAGGCGGGGACTATCAAGAGTGCGATACCTTTCCCGTGTCTGTAAGAAAGAATATTAACGCTATGGATCCCCACATAGCATCAAAAGGAAACAATTTACGTGAGCCAATATTTCAACACTTACCACAGGGAGCCAAACCTACGCGGGTAGGTGCCTAAAACGCTTTCAGAATATCATAATCAATCAATATCCTACCCTCGGCTACGACCTCAATTCCGCGTCCACCGCGGGTACGTTATTATCATAAATGAGAGGAAATGCAACATTCGTATCGGCGTTATTGTTAAACATCGCAGATATTTGAGCAAGAGCTCCGAAAAATGGCACCGCGAGCAGAGACAAACGAGGGGTGTCGTCTGCTATCGCCGTCTGCTTCTGCACGGACGCTGAACTGACTCCGAAGCCGGTGCAAGATTTTGAGGAACTGGGTCTGAACTCATTCAGAACTGGGATAAATCGAACGCGCCAGTGCAGCGGCCGTGCAACTTCCGGTTGAATCTAATGTACCAGTTCCTGCACTGCTGAACTAGTTCAGCCAGTTCAGGCGAATCGAACAGACCTATTAATGGAGTTATCGTGTTCTCAACGCAGTTTGAAGACAATTTTTGGGGAGAGCAGACATAATCTCCCAGCCTCTTCTCCTGTTATACGTTCCATGATAACCTTTGTTTGCTGATTGAAATCTACATCAACTTATGTGCAAAAAAACAAAAAAGAAAAAGAAAAAAAAACAGGGTGTTCGACGTCTTAATTTAAGTTGATTTTTTTTATTTGTGAGGACATGCAATTGCTTAATTAATCATTGGATATTTGTTTTAAGTTTTTAATTTTTGCTTAAAAATTATTTGTATTTTTTTTTCTTGGTCAGAAATTTTGGTCGTGTTGCGCGGCTTAGTAAAAGCGGGTTGATTTGAGATTTTCAAGATCCCGTACAGCCGACAATACACCAGTGACGTAGGTAGAGGGGAGGCGGGGGGAGCTTTCAGGGAAAGCCCTCTTCCTCCTGCCTCTTTCTCCTCCTCGTCCCTCCTCCTCCTCCTCCTCCCTCCCACTTGGTGCATTATGGGAGACGTCCCATAATCCAACGCGCGCTTCACCGCGGTGCATTATGGCACGTTTCTCATGATGCGCCGTGCGGTTACGCCGACAGCGACGCGTCACAATGACGCGTTACGGCTAGCGTTACGGTCGCCGTCGCCGTAACCGTTACGCGTCAGCGTAACGATGTTTCGTGACGCGTCGGCGTAACGCTTTTCGGGACGCATCGGCGTCGCCATCGGCGTAACCATAACACGTCGGCGTAACGTTTTTTTGTGACACGTCGGCGTCGCGTAACGCTTTTTCATGACGCGTCGGCGTAACGCTTTTTCGTGACGCGTCCGTGTCGCGTAACGCTTTCTCGTACGCGTAACGCTTTATCGTGACGCTTCGGCGTCGCGTAACGCGTCAGCGTAACGCTTTTTCGTGACGCGTCGGCGTCACGTAACGATTTTCGTAACGCTTTTTCATGGCGCGTCACGAAAAAGCGTTACGCCGACGCTTTACTATTACGCCGACGGCGACGCCGCTCAACCCAGAAACGGGCGCCTAAGAGCTGCGCTCAGAGGTGAAAGAAACATCAATCAATTAAGGGTTTAAAGTGTGATGGTTAAGGTTTTATAGGCAAAAAAGCTTCTGTGTCTAAATATTGCTAGAACATGGAAGCATCCCGGCGATGTTGCCGCGATTTGGCTGGTGCAGTGCCGTCATTCGGTGTTGCAAAACAGAGCCCGATATACCCTTTAACAGCGGCGTACCAAGTTGTTTTTTGTGCCCTTGGTATACCTTGGGCGCCGCCGGTTAGTGTTTGCCCTGCCCAGTGGCGGCTGTTTCAGGGGGGGGGCAAAACATATTCCTTACCCCCCCCCCCACTCTGAGAACTGGGGGATGGGGGCAAGCGCCCCTTGCCCCCCGGTTGGTACGCCCATGCCCTTTAATTATACCGAGGATAGAACTTCGTATATTTTCAGCAATATCGTTTAGAAGGTGGCTGCAGAAACGGCAAATGTTGCCGTCATGTAGCCGGGATGCAGCAATATCGTTTGGAAGCTGGCAGAAACGGCAAATGTTGCCGTGATGTAGCCGTCATGTTGCCGGGATGCAGCAATATCTTTTAAAAGCTAGCAGAAACGGCAAATGTTGCCGTGATGTAGCCGTCATGTAGCCGGGATGCAGCAATATCTTTTGGAAGCTGGCAGAAACGGCCAATGTTGCCGACATGTAGCCGTCATGTAGCCGGGATGCAGCAATATCTTTTGGAAGCTGGCAGAAACGGCCAATGTTGCCGTCATGTAGCCGGGATGCAGCAATATCTTTTGGAAGCTGGCAGAAACGGCCAATGTTGCCGTCATGTAGCCGTCATGTAGCCGGGATGCAGCAATATCTTTTGGAAGCTGGCAGAAACGGCCAATGTTGCCGTCATGTAGCCGGGATGTCGCGATATTGGTTGGAAGCTGGCAGAAACGGCCAATGTTGCCGTGATGTAGCCAGTTCAGTGCCAGCATCATGAATGCTGGCTCTAGACTGGTCAAGCTGGGCCCATATGGGGCCACCTTAACCATGCTGCGACCAATGTTGGCACAATATCTTGTGCTGCCTGGGTGATGGCGGTTTGCCCCAGGCTTGTAGACGTTAATAAAAAAATTAAGCAGTTACATTTAAAATTAAACGAGGCTAAATTGTAACTAACGGCAGTTACAATTACCCTTCCATAAAAGTAAGTGACTGTTACCACAATAAGGAATCCGTTACTTTCGTGGCGTTACTTTCTACCTTACTGCCTTAGGTTAAGACAGAAAACACAAGAGTGTTATGGAAGCGTTTATTGTTGCCACCAGTCACACTTTTGTGATTTTAAGCAACAGCTGGCTCTCGAAAGTGTCGTCGAATATCTTGCCTCGTTTCTAAGTGAAGATATCGTCAGCCACGCTGAACACCCTTTCAATTGAGACACTCACGAATGCCTGAGGCACTGCATTGCGTGCTTTTTGAGAAACAGGGAACAGCTCTCTGCACTGGTGAAAGCGCAAAGCATCGTTGTTACAGCCGGAGGTTTACGTTGTTAGAATCGCGAAGCTATAGAAATTGTAACACAAATAATAAAACCTCGAATTCGATCAATCTGTGTGAATATTTTACATAAGCATATTTTAACCGGCAAATATCGCCAAACTGTGGTACTCGCCAAACTGTGGTACACAAAAATAGCAAGGCACGGTAATTACACATATCAAACAAATTATAGATTATCTTTTTATACCAATCTTCTATTAGCTCCGAACAAATGTCGTGCAAAGTATTTGGTCTTTCCTGGGTTGAGACGTCGGTGAATAAGAGGATGGAGCTTTTTGGATCTATAACCAGCAAAAACATCACGGGATCCCTCAGAGAACAAAAATATGATGCCGATTAAAACTGAAATGTTGATGCACGTATGCCGTGCCTACCTTTTTTAAGGTAGGCACGGCATACGTGCCATGCACATGACGCACATGAACACATGACGCACGAAGAGGGTGACAGGAATTTAGGCAACCTGAAGCTTTTTGGAAAGTTAACTAAAAGCAGCTCAAAATCAAATCAACATTCGTATCTACCAAAGATGATACATATTCTAATATCTTTGGCATGATAGTTAATGCCGCATCCTTTTCAGTCGATTCCTGTGTTGAACTTCATTGAGCGGAAAAACGGAACGTCCCCTGCGGTTGTGACATTGTGCCTGTCGGAGTCACTATAACCGAGGAGAGTATTGTTAACTGTCTCGAGTTTTTGGAAGACGCGCATTCGACGATCGTTTTGTGTCCTCTTCGCGTCTTTCAAAGCAAAGGAGCAGTGAAGGGACAAAAAGAAAAGGCGCTCACAGATCCGATACACATACTCACGTGCACTTTGACAGTTTTATTTTTTGTCGTTGAAAGGAGACATTTTGACCTCGGGAGTTTGCCTAATATTGTTTGCATCAAAAGTACGTTTTTTTTTTTTTGTTTTTTTTAACGTGTGTTTTCTTTTTTGCCGTGGTCGAGCAAGTTGACGAGTTACAAGTTGCAAACACCCAAGTAAAAAAAAAAAAGTTTTGAACCGAGACTTTAGGTGACGTGAAGGAAAGTTTTCGGCATCTGAAGAACGTCAGCCTTAGAAACTATTTTTTTCTTGTTGGCGTTTTATACTCTCGTTTATTCTCTAATGAATGAAAACTAAAAGTAACGAATTTCGATCCTTCCCTAATGCAAATAGGTAAAAATATGACTTTACAATTATCTTGAAAAATATGTAATTATTGCTTTACAAAATTACAGACAAATGATAGGGATTACAAGTAAATTCGTGACTTGTAACGGACTACATAAATGTCTGGTTCGCCCTAAAGAGCTCTAAAGATGGCGGCGTGTGCCATATCACCGACCCTGGCCAGCGCCAGCGAAGCACAAACTTTTGCAGAATAGTGGGGAGATATCTAGAACGTATTGCAAAACAAAATATTGTCGAACTATGTATGATTCGGGGCGTGAGCTGTCGCTAGAACGATCCCGGCAAGTCCCGGAATCCAAAACTCGGCGAGGGCCGCCATTGTGATGTCGGTGCCGATAAGACTTTCTTGCTCGAGTTCATGTGAAACATCCTGATTATCGTTTCTTTACTTTAAATACAAAAATTTAATAATATTTTGTTTAAAACGTTTATAATGAACTAAAAGTGTGCACATAATTCAATTGCATCACTTAAAAAAAGTAATGCGGCATCAGTTTTGGTTTTGTTTCGGTTTCAACTGTGTCCCGTGTCGCGACATATCAACAGGGTTTGTTAGACCTATGTACCCTGTAACACCGGACAACTTAGTTGAGCTCAATGTCAGTTGGGGGATGCCAACGATCGTTGGTTTAATGATAGTTCATTTCGCTAGTGTAATTAGGGTACAAGTTGAAATAAATGTTTCCTCGTGGTCAAGGTGGAAAAAAACTGGATATTTTTATTCAAATAATTCAGATTTTTCTATTCGAATAAAACTTGCGCGAATGAGATCTCTTCATAATGTAAATTAATGACATTTTATCACTAGCTGTGTGTGTTTTTTTTAATGGCTGCTTGATAGAAATATTTTCTGATTGATCATTATTTACTTCAAACACAAAATAAATACCCATTACCACACTGATAGGCAAACAATAAAAAAATGTTTTCAGTGTTATTTGGAAGAACAGTGTTTGATTTCACTCAGTACAGCCAAATCAATGCGATCTAAAATCTTATAGCCATATTGGCGCAATTTAAATAATGAATGAAATCAAGATTTAAGTTATCTTAATTTGTATTACCCACCCTGTTGTGACACAATTAAAACAAAGCATGTAATCGATTTCGTTTTTGCTTTCTGGCTATGACAAAACAAGGAAGTGTTTTAATTGAAAGTTACGGCTACAGATCATTGGAATGAATAAAAAACAACTGCATATAGGAACAGCGAGCAGCTAAGGAAACCAGGCATAGCTCGAATGTTTCTCCCCAACTTGCGAGGCAGTCCGCCGGTAAAAAACCTGACACTAAAATGATTTTCACGGATCGGTAGTTCTTATTTATCGGCGGAAATAAACTGAGACGAATATCAACCGCGTTTTTCTCGCCGCTAATAATTATTAAGCTACCCATCACCGAACCCTAAATCTACGTCGGAGTGGAAAGCTAGCCGTTGGAATCCGAATATATAACTGGGCGTACTAGCTTCAAAAATGCTTGAGCGATAATAGCACCTGCTTTTAGGAGCGGGCCATTTTTTCATCAAAATGTTTCAGACGTTGCTCGTAACCGATATGAGGCTGTGAAGTTTAGCGGCTTATTCGAATCTCTAGAGCTACATTCGGGTGGAGACTGAGCTGAGTGAGCATTCGCCTATAGTTTATTTTTGTTGTAGCTGCATACGCGTGTAATGTTTCAAGCTTGCCACTTGTGTCGTGTTGAGCACAAAGAAACACATCGCCACTGCGTGACACCTTTCAAGCATTTGAAACACTCTTTCCTTCAGTCTGGCAACGGCAGAGTTGATAATATGGTGTATAAAATGGTGTGCTGTTGTAAAAAGTTCACTAGAAAGGGCACGTGAGCAGGTAGCCGACGCCCCAGCTTGCCAGCGCTACTGCTCGGGGAAACGACGCCAGCGCCACACAGCGGCCTCCGCCTCGAAGACCTCACGGAGGGCTCGCCGCATTAGCCACAACATCCCTTCTAGGACACTGTAGCCCCGCTATCTAAGGAGGGCTAAACAAGGGTACAAACAATTGTGGAGGCAAGGAAACCTGCCAATTAAAAAACTGTGGATAACGTTACGACGTTTTTACGTTATATCGGCTTTAGACACTGGCCATGGCACCCAGTGCGTGTCCAGTGACCTTATCATTAATTAGGCGTTTGCTTTTCTACTTGCTTCGCAAAACTAAAACTTCGGTTTTTTTTTCTTTGTTTTTTTTTAATTTAGAGTGGAGATGTGTACGAAAGTTAGATATCTCTCCCGAACAATGAAACGCGAATCCGGCTAGAAAGCCCAGTCCTCGCCGCCGATTCTAATGATATCAACAAAACAAAAGAACAAAATCTTAAGAAATATCGAAATCCTTGATCATATGCGTCAGATCTCTTTGCACAACGCTTTCTTGGAGTATTTTGACACCGAGAAATGAAGAAACGAAGCAAATAAGAAAAACATGTCGTTTGTTAAGATGAAATGCGGGGCTGTTGCTAGGGTCGAAACAAAATGCACCGCATTGACTAATCCAGATTAAAAAAATGGCGTAACCTTTAATCGCCGACCCTCTTAAAAGGGCTTCTCACGTGGTTACTTTATCTCTGGCGTGCCTGCTTCATTTTCAATCTCGTCACGGACAGTTAAGCTGTTGCGAAACCTCTAGTTTTGAATTCGGGCGTCAAGAAACTTTCGATACATAAAAAATATACGATGAAAAAAAATGTATTTACACTATAGAAGATATCTGCGATACCAGACGTAGTATAATTACAATTTTGCTTTTGACATGCTGCGGGTCTGGCCTCTTATCTTCGTCCCACTGCCACAGTGCGAGTATGACGAGAAATATGTTCGGTTGTTTGCAAGTAATAAATGCGTAAATATCACCTTTGGCATTCTTTAGGTTTCGGAGCGCGTTACGGCGCTTGCGCAGTAAAGGCGTAAAATTGAGGTTGCAATATTATTATGGTATGTACGCGTACACATCTGTTCTTCAATTGTTGTGTAATTGTGTAGTAAAGTGAAGACAATACCCGCATAGTTTAAAATTATAAATTAAGAGCGAACACGAGTAGCGCTGGAAGGAGAGAAAAATTATGAATTGGTTTTGTCGTTACTTTATGTTGTTTTTGTTTTGTGAACTACTTTTTTTGTTATATGATTACAGATGTAGTGCCACGATTAAGAAATAAATATTGTTTAGATCTACGTAAAGCTTAACAGTTGACTTGATCCGGCCTGTAAAATTACCTTCGTATTTACTGGAATGGATTTGAGGACGAATTTGTATTAGTCTTCGGAGAAAGAAAAAAAAAATAAACCGTTTTGTGAATAGTTCAGGCAGACATTAAATCGATGCCGACTGCTCAATGGGTATGGATACATATTACAGGGCTGTAGCACACATTTCTAAATTAATAAATTATTGACCGGACTCATTTGTATATTCCCTTTTTGTCACGATGAGCCGAATAAATGGTGTCCTTCCATTTGCGTAAATCTTGATATACAGTTATACCGCTCCTTCGTTTTGTTACACTGCTTCGCTTGATCGCAAGACCAATAGCAATCTATTAACGTTTTAGCCACGAGGCGAGTCTCCAAGATGGTGTGCGGTAAGGGGTCGTCGGAAAGAACTAATATCAATATTATTTTCTGCCATCAATTTCGATATGAAAAAGACAAGTAATGAATAACAATTTTAAAAACATATTACGCAATATTCCTACACTTGGCACACAAAACAGACGTATCTTGTTAAAATGAAATAAAAATAAAAATAAAACACGTCGAAGTTTTTATTGGTACTAAATGATGCCAATTACGTCACCCGTGAATGTTTGCAGTTGCGATAAATTTGACCGGTTTACGTTCTAACAGAAATTTCCATTTCCTGTCTTTATGATCAAAACCGGCAAAAATATAAAAAAGACGGTCAACATTTTTTTTTTTAAGATTGAAAGGATACAAAGTAAAGTATAAAAATTGTGATCAACGATATAATAATTTGAAGAGTGCGCATCAGGCAATTCATATTTTCTTCTCTGCGTTTTAACCGTTAAAATTTTAGTGAAAAAGAAAAAAAAGAGACTAAGCCTAGAGCCTTCCCCTGAGGATAGGCCAACTGGGACCAAAGCACACGATCACAACGACCAACAAGGGGCGAGTAATAAATTACTGAATATGCATGCCAACTATAGTTTTAGTGCATGAAAAGAAATAAATTTGAGCGAGTTGAAGGGCCTCATTGCGCTAGAAAATAACCGACAGGGGAAATACAAGTATGCTGCCTCGTTCGTAAATTCCCGAACATTTATTGCTCTACCATTATATTATTTTTTGACGGGTAATTTTTAAACACGTTCCAATCTTGTAACGCATAATAGCGAATGCTTTCATGATCGCCACACATCATTTCGTAAATCGTGAGCAGTAGCCACGGCCAACAGTGCACTTGGCTTAACGCTGAACTACGTGCTTACAGATATCCCGTGCTGCGACATCGCTCGTCCCACCGGACGACGTGCAAAACCGCTGCATCATCTTGGAAGCTGTACGCATTCATCTGCTCTGCCACGTACTACTACGCACCAATCCCCTTGATCATCAGCTCATCTTCAAGGGCAACATCAGAGCGCCGGCATAAAGAAGACCACCACCAACATTCCGGGCATTTGGCAGCAGTGAAGGCCAACCACTTGCCCTAACGCTGAACTACCTACTTACAGGTTAGTTTCATACCCTGTAGTGTATGTGTTGTTCTTATTTTGTTCTTGTTGCTGCTGCCACAACGTATTTTGTTATTTGTTATATTTTTGATTTTTGAACCCGAAATGGCAAAGAGCGTACCAAACTGTTTGGTGAGTTAAAGAAGGAGTTGACGGAAGAACTTAGAACACTGAAAGACTCGTTCGACAGGGACATCAGGCTGACCTCCGCGATGTGAAGTCTTACATGGAATTCATGAACGGCCAGTTCGAACAAATGAAACAGAAGATGGGTGATGTTCTAAGGGAAAACGTGAAATTAAAAAAGTTAAACGACAGCCTTCATCAAACAAACGAAGCAGCTATGCAAAAAAGACACGAAGCAGTACCAGACTCCTCTGCGAGCAATTTACGCGAAATGCAAACGTAAAAAGAAAGAGAAACCTTTTATTTAAATCGAAGATGCTCCTCGACCATTAGCCCCGGTCCGGGCATACGTAGCTGTGTTCAGACCTCCGTCGTCCACCACTTCCCGAATGTGATGAACGAGGGGCGGCCACCACAGCTTTTGAAGCTTTGGAAGGGGGGGGGGGGGGGTCCATTCCTCCCAGTCGACCTGTAGCATTGTTAATGTAATGAATATAGTGCGAGGTAGGTAGAGTGTGTGTTTGTGCTTTACGTATGAGGCTCATACGTATACCTATGAACTTGGGCCTGGCTAAACGGGACAATAAAACTCTTGAAGCCGTTCTGACCCAGATCGGTGACCTTATCACTGAGCTGACAGCGCACTCCGGCGTCGAAGTGTGTCATTGTGTACCAATATGTATCGCTGGGGAAACTAACATCATCATTCAGTTTGTATCCCGCCGTAAACGGGATGCTGTATGTACTTGAAAAGGCAAAAAAAGACGTGTCCCATCCGTTGATCTCGGCTTGTCACCGGCTGTGTGAGTCTTTGTAAATGAGCATTTATACGCAGCGCTCACATGTTTGCTTGGCCGAGCTATCGGCAGAAAGCACGAATGTAATTGGAACTACGCGTGAGTTACAAATTGAAAGATATTTGCAAGAAACACTGACAGTGCCCCAATCATTCAACTTGTGAATGAAGATGATCTTGCCAAAAATTGCTGGGAACTCATGTAAGCTGGTATCCCACTACATGGATAAGCGGTATCACTTTATTCTACCATCATATGTAATAGAATGTTTAGAAAGTGGCAACAGCCTAGCGGCCCTTCATCTCAATGTGCTCCCTCTCAAAAATAAAATGAATGCATTAGAAACCTTAATTTCTCATTTTCCATCCCAGTTCGATTTTTTTTGTTCACTAAAACGTGGTACCATGATGACGATATAAGCATGTCTTAAAACTGCATAACAATTTTTTTTTTAAATTTGGGTCAGAAACGTGGGGGAGGTGTTTTTATTTACGTTCAGCAAGAAATCCGGTGTGAACTTCTTGAAACGTATACTGAAATGACGGATGAGTTCGAAATATTAACAGTGAGAAGTAACAATCTAATATCCCCGGTAGTATATAGGCCGCTACTGGCGTATTTCGATAAGTTTGGTTACTTTTTAGATAAACATCTTGCCTTTATATTGGTAAATAAATTATCCCTTTTCCCAGAAGGCGATTTTAGTGTAAGTACTTTGTAACACACGACTCTTTCAACTCAACTAAATACCATCCTAAGCTCAACTGGTATCATGAATGTGATCCAGTTTCCCGCAAGAATAAATATTTCCTCCTCAAGCGCACTTGACCTTTTCATCAAAAATGTTTCTCAAGATCTTCATGACGCTGTTACAATCACTAGTGACATTTGTGATCACATCCCCATATTTATATATTGTGGATATAGGACTTTCGTAGAAAGCTCGAACAAAGTTTAGTAATTTCTGTCAGAACATATCTGAGCGTAATTCGAAGACGTTCAGGACACAGATCTCCCGCACTGACTGGGGCCAAGTTTATTCTAACACGTGTACATATGAAGCGTACAACACATTTCTAACTGTTTCAAGCGCTTTTCTTTTTAGCATATATCTGTGTTTGTGTGTATGGTTATACAGCAGGAAGTTAGTCTGCCTCAACAAGCGACTTGTCTCTGAGCTGTAGATGAGAGATTTAACCAGTGCAGTACAACCGATAGCCTGGGGTCTTTATCGTGCACCACACAGTAGTGATACACGACCGCACGTAGGTACGATGTTCATCCGGATCGAAACTGGCAGGGGTGGGGATTGAACCCAGGATCCCTGGGTTCTGCAGCACGAGCATTCGCTCCCGTGCTCCGAGCTGGTGTCCGCTAGCCCACTTGGCCACCGATTCCCCTTATTCGCTCTTTTTGCGGGAGCTGAAACGTGGCAGCGCCAGTGGGCAAATAGCGCCCAGACACTTCCGGTTTTGAACTAGACTGCGGGTTTTTAAGTATTTGCGAAGTCGAATACGCACGCTATCTTCTGAAAATAACCACTTATAGCTCTGACAGACTTAATTTACTCTTACGATAAAAGAATGATGAGTAAAAAATTATGAAATATACGTAAGGCGGAATGGTGATGAAGCTACCCAATATATGGCGCCACTGAATTTGTTGCCAAACAAAAAGGGGCGAATAGCATATATCTCCTGTTAAAAAGGTTGTATCTTTGTATAATGCAAAAAAAAGGCTGTGCACGCGATTCTTTTTTACTAACCGTATTCGTTTGTTTTTAGAAACTTGAATTTTCTAGAGTATAATGAACAGAAGCTGAACGTATATTTTTCTTGTGCGTGTGCGCGCGTGAGTGGTATTTTTTGTAATTTTTTAAGATTTTGGTATTTTAGTAAATACGGCTTGTTCTATTAGTGTGTTTATTCTTCGTATATAAAAAACTTGTCTTGTTGCTAAACTGCAAACATGCCCCAGACCCTGTTAAGCTGACTTTGGCAGTGTTTTGTAAGGAGCATCGTTGGCTTCAAGGAAAAAAATTAATATTGATAGATATATTGATATATATATATATATATATATATATATATATATATATGATTGATTGATGTAATAAATGATTGATTTGTTGATTTATTTATTTATTTATTTATTTATTTGTTGATTGATTGATTGATTGATTGAATTGCTGCCCATAAAATAGTTTTGGACTGTTTTTTCAGAAATAATATTTTCTACTTCAAACCATATCGTATTCTGCATTTATTAGAACTTCAAGAAAAGGCTCAGTGATTCAAGCAAATGAATTGTTGTACTATTATCTGAGTACTTGAAATTCATTATGTGTCATTATACGCAATTAACAAAAACGAAGATATAAGCGCAGTTTGATTGTCGACGCCTATTCTTACAATCATATAGTAAAAAACCGATTATGGTGTGTTCAAGTTATCCACCTCTTACGTTTATAATAGACGTTTTGAGTGACTGCCAAAAAACGAGCTCATATATATTTATATAATATTGACAAATTATCTCATCCTGCTGAGACTGCCTACAGGACTCAAACGAAACATGATAACGCAAAACAAAAAGTTGCATGTTAGAAACTTTAAACATGTTTCAGATACTCAAAACAAAGTGTATAAATACGACACATCGCTACACCACACAAACACAAACAAAAAATTCCCCAAAGACACAGGACCGTGGCTCCACCAAAATCACGACGCGAGGCGTCCGATCAGAATGCGGAACAACTCGAACGACACACCGCTAACGTCGTTGTGAATACACGTGTCCAAAGCAGAAAACACGAGAAGGTTGCCACCGACTATACTACAGTCAGCGCGGATCCAGGCCCCAAGGCCACCGAACGGCACGTGTACTCAACTCTCACGTCCTAAAATGTTGCGCACCACCAAAGCAGAGCTCAGTGGAGAGCGCGTGCGACGGAACCCCGAGCGACGATTGCCAGAAAGCGCGGTTTGTCCATATACTCCTTTTTACCGTACAATTGACAGCAGCGAACTGTATACAAGCCATCCCCAACCAAACCAAAGGAGAGAACGGATCACGTGATCGGGTGTTCACGCGCCCCACGCGTCGATGCACGCGCTCCTCCCAAAGGTCACGTGATATTCAGAGGGCACTGGATTGGCTCTGATGGCTCGTGGCGTCCACTGCCGTCCATCCTACATTGAAACGGAGTGTGGTCCCATTTCAAATTCCGATGGCGTGTCGATGGGTTCAAAAGACGAATCGAGTAAGTAAAAGGCAAATGGCGACGAGCACCAAGGCAGGTTCAGCATCCAAAGCCGGGCATTTTCTTCTACATTTTTTTTTCAACTTCAACAACGGTGGTACGCAATCTTGCATACCCCGAGGGAACAACAAATCAGGGCGAGAACAAACCGTGGAACCAAACGCTCTGGGACGACGCAATCTCCTGGCTCGGAGAAAAGCTGCGCGTGTAGAGGAGTGCGACGAAGGTCACGTTGCCTCCAGTCTGGCCAAACTTCCAGTACCGTGCGAAAGCGAACTGTAATGTACAAAGGCGACTCGTGGAACACGACATGTTTGCGAAATCGACTTCCTCGCTATGGAAATGAGGTGGTATGGAACGTAGTGTTTATGTGTCGCGTTCGACTTGACGTTTTGTTTCGGACGCGAAGAATAGAAACCGCCACGTAGATTTTCTTTTGTTCCCGCGGACTCTACAAAGACGCGAGGTACTTTGTCCGTGACCGGCGTTTCCCATCACCGACCAAGAAGTTTGGATACAGAGCGGAGCCAGGTATGATGCAAGATGGCGTCAGGGCGCAGCCAGAGGGGTTGGCTTCCAAAATTGTTCCGGGCGATTCATTTCTGCTTCCATAGTCACCTACAGAGTGAGAAGGGCAGGGCGTGTCTTTGGAACGCCCAGCCTCCAGTGCGCGCCCCATGCCTTCCGCCCTATAATCGGGTTTCGAGCAGCCGAGACGTCGAAGCATCGTCGAAGGTAGGAAGCTCACGCTGGAAGCGGGACAGCCGAAGCTCCTCCCTATCGTTCTCTCTTTGACAGTTACTATAAACAGAAATGCAGAGGAAGAGTGCTTGGGTGAGTGTGCGCCATCGAAAGCCGTGTTACTGGGCTCTGACGAAAGAAGTTATGATAATGTACGCTAATGGTTCAACAGGTGCTAGTGTGCGGTTTCAAATTGAAGCAGACAGCAACCAGTCTGAAATTAAGTTCCAGTAATGCGTTTGTTTAAAAGAAAAAGAAGTGAGTGCATTTTCTTCATGCACTCGATTATAAGCGCAAATATCCCGATTAATTTGTACGTACTAGATAGCTTCGAACATTTTTTCAGTCACGCGGACAAAAATATTTGACAGTTGCGGCGTTTTTTGTTCTTTCAAATTTATGGCATTAAAAGCGCTGCTAAAAGGGCATCGTACACATATTTATGGACACTGTACGACACTGTTAGCGCGAACACGGCATCGGCGCCTTTCTGATGTAGATTTACGTGCCAAAGCAACGAAAAACATGTTCGAAAATCAAGACAGAAGTCCAGAACTACGAACTAACACTGGGTCAGTACTATACTTGTGCATGTAGACGATCAAAATAAAGCCGAATAATTCGTGCGATTTGCAATAACGATAGTTCTATTTACTCTGCCGCTCATATATCGATACAGAGGTAAGTTTGTTCTAGCTTTCAAAACTCATATCTGCAAGCTCGGGATCTTTTAAAATATGATAAAGACAGGAACCTTTTACTCCTCCATAAATTCAGCACGACAATAAAAAGCATTCCTTCCTCATTTTATTTTCACCGTTTTAGTGGTCATTTTAGTGGCAAGAAAATCTCGCAAATTACCCACATTAGCGTCATCGGTGTGTTAGCACTCCTTAAATAATTCCTACATTCTTTTTGATTATTAATCTTGCTTAATTTTGCGCTTGTTTTTTTTTCTTGTTTTTTTCACACTTGCTGCGAAACATAGGACTGAATCCTTAATACTGGGAAGTCAAACATCGCTCATTGATCGGGAAAATACGGTAAATAAAGTATTTTTTTATTTTATAGTCTAAATATGGTTACCTACTAATTGCTACGACCCGAGTAACAAAGGTAATTCCTGTTATTTCCAGGCGAAAAGACAAAATTCCCACTCGTTTTCCTATAGGTACGCATAGGTATGTTTTCCTACAGGTTGCTGTCTGCCTCAATTTGAAACCGGTAGTCCCATAGACACTAGCGCCAGTTTAACCTCTAGCGTACATAATGATAAGTCTATGCCAAAGACGCAAGACCTGTTTTATACGAATCTGAGTCCTACAGTGAACTTTGCAGTCCGCCGTTGGTGACCACATTATTTCGAATGCTTCCGTATTCTAGTTGCACCGACGCCTGGCTACCACATACGAGACTCGCGAGCTACACCACGTGACTCCACGTCGTTGTTAAAACTTTGAAACTGGCTTAACGCCTTAGCACTCTTTCACGTGTACTGCAAGGCTTTCTGCTTCTGCCAATTCGAGACTCAAAATATAAAAATAAAAGATAAGAGCTTGATTATGGTGGTAACCCATACTGGGCATTCAAAACCAGAAAGCCGGGGTCACACTGTTTATATGCATCATACGAAGGAGAGCCTGCAAAAATCAGTCACCGCGATATCCGTGGTTCGAATGCCGTGTGCCAGGTTTCTCCTTCAACTCGTTGCCATGCGGCATTCGAAGCACGAATATCGTGGTGGCGCGTTCGAATCTGTTTGCAGACGGTCTTTTGTATGATGCTCAAAGGGGCAGTGCAACGATATTCATTTGGAATGTTTTTCACTTTAAACGAGGTTACTGGCACTAGCGGGACTCCAGGATATTCGCACGCTACGCCACTTGCCCAGAAACTCCTTTGTTGTGGTGTAATATCAAGGACAAAAGCGAGCGTTTTCATTCAGTCTCTCCTTCGCAAAACTTGATGACGTAGCTGGGCGGTCGCAGTACCGCCCAGTGACGACTATTTGAATGCGACTCGTAGATTGGACCCGAGCATTGCGTGGGCACATGATTTGTGCTTGTGATAATCGATACCTCGAGAAGCATTCGGGTAGTGGCCCGTGTCCAATCGCTGCAATGACGACAATAGACCGAACCATAACCATCTCTGGAACTCGGCGCGTGTCCTGTGCTTCGCCAACCCCAGCGCGTGGCTATGATCAACATTGGGGGCATATAATCGGCTCCAGATCACGTGGACCGCTTGTTCTGGCTGCGAGTTGAGCGGGTGAACACGGTTCGTTTTTCTTTAATTTTTTCTGCGACTTCGATTGCGTGTGGTGAAAAACGAACGCGTGTTTCATAGGTCATTAACGTCAGGGATCCGTTCTAAGCGGCATTTGCGCAAAGTACAAAAATCGTTGCATCGCCCCTTTAAGCACTGTGACCCCGGCTCAAAAAAAGAACGGCATAACAAAAAAGAACAGTTAACTTTACATAAACCTTGGGTGAAAATGGGTCCACAATCGTAGCCTCCGCCTAATGCAATCTTTTATCGCGTTCACACGAACGGAAAACTGTTATCGTAAGCAGTAAAAAAATAAAATAAAGACTTTACTGAGTTTACAAAGAAAGAATTACTTTTTCTGACGCAATGCAGGTCGTTTATGTCTCTTCACGCGTGAGGTTTATATATAACCTCAGAGCTCGATAATAGAAACATACTGAGGCACAGGAGACAGCAGACAAAAACAATATACGGACAAGACGCAGTCCAAGAAAGCGGCTTCCACGCTTAGCAGATTAAACTTCTTATTGGCTTAGGCTGCTTCGACAATAGTAATACATGCTGCTTATAAGCGACTATTCCCACCATTGCGTCGACTAGTCCGCTTACAGTAACACTGGTTTGCTGTAAGTGCGCAATTTGCCTGTCCTCACTGAAAACGCGACAGCTTGACATCGTCGCAGACTGTGTTCCTTCATTTACTGTAACTCCGCGTAGAGCAACATGTCAGTTATAATGGCAGATCTCGGGTTTCAGCCCCCGTGACTGCTAAGAATCAAGTTTGCTCTATTTTAAAAGGAGAGAGAGAGAGAAGTTAGGGTTGACGAAACTCTAATTATAAAAAGCGACTCAAATGCCGAAACTTTGCACTTTGTGGTGCCATTTTGGTTTGCATAACGTGTTTAATATTTAATCGTGTTTACTTTAGGTCGCCCAGCACGACTGAAAGGAACTGTTTTTTTTTTTTTTGTTTCTGCATTTTGGTCAAGCGAAAAAAAATTGTGCTGTATTTCTTCTTTTTTTCTTACAGCTCTTGCGCCACGTCTTTTTACTCGTAGTATTTTTTGTTCTGGCGCTTTCTTTTTTATTCGTTATCCGAGACTTACTTCGACAGAGACGTCTTGGGACCGCCATTCGACCGGACAAAATATTTCGCTCACGTCCCAAGACTCTTTCATAGTCGAAAAGTCAAGGGGAGGAGGGTCCGGATGAAAGGGGCGAAGTAGAGAAATAGGTATTTAGACGGGCACCCTTCCGTGAGTGGTTGATTGCTTCAGTGATTTTGTGAGATGAACGGCCTGGTCGGAGATAGCGAACGGT